>JABMBR010011563.1:0-39457 GCA_018881525.1 Meteorus sp. PSUC_FEM 10030008 | reverse complement strand
GTATATATATATATATAAATTCCACTCACATACGTGATATAATATTTGGTAGCAAACATCAATCAACGGTGATAATATAATTGAGAGCGTATCAAAATGTATAGATGGTTGAGGAAAATAATATCATCATCTATTTCTGTAGAATCTTTGTGAATATCCGTTCATCCAGTAGCTCACAATGAATTCATTATCGGATAAGTCAAAAATTTCACATATAACCAAACATAATCTTCAGAATTGAATGATTTCATATGGACACCCATTAGTAACGCCAAGTTTATTCGTACTCCATTCAGTTATAGATTGTGGATAAGTATGAGTTTTGATGTGTTGTGCGCCGTCGGGAGTAAGAATTAGCGTTGTGAGATTTGTGGAGATGAAATATAAATAGAAGAGAGAAAAAAGGTGATCACGTTGGAAAAATGTACATGAGATGTGGATAGTGAACTATACTAGCACTCTGGCTCTGTTTGATGCATATCACTACTCATTAGCTTCTTGAGAATACAAAGCTGTGCGCAGTGGTATAACGAAGAAGTATGCGTGCCTTCCGAGTATACATGATCAATTACAACATTATGCATCGAATTGTTAGTAAAGATGTAATTTACTTACGGTTACGGAACTAAACAATTTGATCACTCATTTAAGATATATATATATGTGTGAAAAATGTGCGGGATATCTCAACCACGAATTATTTGCGAGATCATAATGAAATTTTCCTTCTTCTTTTTTATATCCTCCCAGTCAAATATATTCTCGTTGTTATTTGATAAAATAAATATTTCCTCGAATAATGGCTGGAACAATGTTTGTGTCTCATTTGTTCATTCTCAGTATTTTTTTCGAATTTAATTAGAAGTTGTTTGACATGTAGATCTTATTATTACCACAGATACAAATTAGTTGTGTATATACTCCATAAGCCTAATTTTTCACACGTGGAAATATCTCTGTCAAGGCATATTGGTCACGGTTGGCGCACGGTGGTCTCGTGCTATTACTTTTTTCCTCTCTTATTTTCATTCCCCTGTAGCACCCGTACAGTATGTTCGCGCTTCGCATCCATAATGAGACAAGTCGCCAGTGCCCTCGATCTCTTTTTGTTCACTTTCTCACTTCTCTTTCGTATATTTTTTTTTTCTTACTCCTCACTATACGGATAATATATATCCGTTAAAGTCGAATGTTTTCGACTCATATATCGCACCCTCTCTTGTCGCGCCCATTTTCTCTATGTCTCTCTTGCTAACGTCGTATTTTTTGTTTCCTTTTTTTCGAAAAGCGGAAGAGGGTGGAAAGGAAGAGGGGGGGGGGGTAATTCTACTTCGCTCCCGCCTGTTCTTCTTCACATTGACGATCCTGTCGCGTCGAAGGCGTCGTGTCGACATAAAAAGTCAAGAGGAAAAAAAAAATGAAAAGAACGACGAATTTAGGTAGGGAGAAAAATGACTGAGAGAAAGTCCTTTGCAACCCTAATCCGCTTTGCTTGTGACACTGGTGAACGCGTGCCATGTTCTTCACAGTTGTGTATACCGCATGGAGACCTATGTATTTATTCTGTTTGAAAACGGTGTGGAAATAAGATGGAAAACGAATGATTTTCAATTCGTTTTCCTGTTGTCATCGTTGCTTGTTTTATTCGATCGATGTGCAATGTTTTTTTATATTTATTTTACAGTTGAAAAAAATCATTTCACTGTGATGTAACGTTAATATGGAGAATTATTGGAATTATCTGAGTGATATCGAGTTGAAAAAGTTCGCATATTGCATTGCATCAATACCATCATCGTCCAATTAAATAATGAGAAGTCGCGTTCATTAATTAACAATTTTTAATTCTATATCGGATGACGAATCGGTTCAGCAGAAAGTCGTTTCATCATTGTTTTCAGGGAAATTTCTACGCTATAATCAATATCACAGAGAAGCCATATTTTTTTTATCTCAACGTCAGTGTAAGATAACTCATATCAGTCAGACGTAATACTTGAGGTATGCATCCGGTAGAATATTGAATCCACAAATTCATTTACCTAGAAATACCTGAGGTTATACATAACGTCTGTTGCTAATTAATAAAAATTACAAGCATACATGGAGATATGAAACATAGTTTGCAATAAAATAATTTTTTCATTTACTCATCACGAAGTTATCAACAATGCATATAAAATTAATTGTGATTAGAATTGTTTAGTTAATTAGACATAATTAATTTGCATGTCGAAAAATGATATGAAAATTTTTTCACATTCAAAATGTGTAACTTCATTTTTTTCAATGTAAAAAAAAGCTCCCAGAGAATATTTCATTGGAATTCAACAGTTACGTAGTTCATTGTAATCGAAAAATAGAAAATAACAATGAAAAATTCAATAGCAAGTTGAAGTTAATTGAATTCAGACGTTGATGATTAAATCAAAAATAATAAATGATGATCAATAAAAAAAAATGCTAATCAATTGTTCGTCACTTTTTCATCACGTGTAGACACAAAATATCTCTTAAATAATATGCGCGTGAGTTGATTAATGATTTGTGATGTGTGTGTGTGTGAAGTATTGATAGTGACACGGCAATGTTTGCCAAGTGATTCATGAGTGTTGTTGGCATTGGGGTGGGACATCTTAGATAATATATAGTGAATTACGCGCGTGGCCGCGTCAACGACGAGTCTAAAGAGAATATAAAGAGACTGAGTGTATACGTTAAAGCATATATGTGTATAGTTGAGGATATAAGACACACGAATGCGTCGCGTTAACGCTAATACCGCAGCTCATAAATAACGCTCCTGTCGTCGTAGAGGAATATACATATACACACATATACATACTGAGGCATACACTCGACAACGAAACACCGTGCAAGTTCATGAAATATCACGCTTTGAAATCTCGACTCTCTGTGTTGAGGACTCAGAAGAGCAAAGTCTCGTGCCGCACATCGTGTCCTGGCTCACCCAATGGCTTGTTACCCGTCGCTTAATCTCGTACCTTAACATTCCGAATGCGCGATGCAGCTGCTGACTCATGTGAGAACTGTTGATTTTTCTCTGATGTTTCTTTTCCATCTTTCACTTTGTTCTCCTCCTTTTTTTACCTCGGTTTATTTATTTATTCAACGTTTGTGACGGCAAGTTGAATTAATTTGATATTTTTACTGTCATCGTGATTAATTAGTACAGAAATTTTGTGTTGTGTTATGTTTTTGTTATTTGTTTGTTTGTTTGTTCATTTATTGTTTTGGTATTACATTGTTGGGCGGGATCCTTCTGTTCATGCAACATCGTGTGCGATTGGGAGAGTGGATGAGAAAGGTTGTTACTGATTTTTAGGGTAATTTTCATGCTATGAGCTCAATGTACGCGTTTATCGATGTTGCAATTGACAATACGATTGTTTGTTGGCAATTATGAGAATGGGATGTGATGTTCAATAGAATCGACGATGAGACGGGGTGGGATTGTAAATTGTATAATGGGTAGATGAATATATGATTTCTTGGATAATGATGACGCAATCATTTGTTTAGGATGTGAATGAAATTGCTTGTGAATTATTGTGCGAACATTTCGATCATTCAGTCAAGGACATTATTCATATTTCAATTTTCTATCGACAAGCAATCACTCTTCTTCCGTTGTCGATTACACTCTGTTATTCATTATTTTTGTTAATATATTGTCCTTGCTGAGAATAATTAAGAAACGTTACAGTTTATCACTGAAACGAATGCAGAGACAATTTTTTATCTGATGAAATAATTTTGATGGGAAAAAAAATGTACCAGATCAGTAAATTTTAACGGGAATTTTTAGCAACAAACAATCTTCTGTTTCATATAAATGATGCAGCAGAGAAAAATTTTGAAGGCTCTAAAAGTGATATGAAAAAGAGTGCGAGTATGATGAAAGGGGGATACCTTTGATGCATAAAATATTTTCCAAGTGAAATTACTTTGATCTGTCATATTTTTTCGTAATGTCGAAATTTTCCATTCATTAAAATTGTGAATACTCACTCGAAAGTGCAATATCTGTAACTATTCTCCACATATTTAACTATCAACAGTAGCAAAATATTCATTTCAAATGTTTCCATCGAGTTTTCTTACGTGCTGTATGAAACATTTCTTTCAGCAATAATTTTCTTTATATTCATATGCATTATTTGAAATAACCCACTCTGTATAATGCAAGCATGTCTGTGTCTAAATTAAGACGCGTTGGTGCTGTGGCGTTAATTCGCAGAGAAGTTGCACACATGTGTATGCGTATGTGTAAATATGTATGCGAATGTAGATGTTATTCGAGCGATTTCTTGGAGACGCTTGTTTCTATACTCTTCATATAAGCCACAGAGTTGTAAGACGTAGATAGCAAACAAGAAGTAGAAGAGGACGAACACGAAGAAGAAGAAGAAGAAAAAGATGAAGTAGAGGAGAAGAAGGCAATAGTATTCATAGCATATAGAGAGACAGTATGAAGAAGAAAGTGGTGAGGAATGAAGAGAGAGAATGTTCTTTGGGCGTTGAAAAACGAGGGCATGCTCGTTTAATTAATGTTTTGAAAACACGAAGAGTCTTACGATCCATCATTTACACGTGTGGGCGTGGAAATAATTATTTCTCATCGTCTTTCGGGCTTTGGGAAATTACTTGAAGCACGTTAGAAAACATGGTGGACACGTGTGTGCCAAAATGTCACTTTAATATATGAAATTCATTACTGTTTTAACGTTAGGTTAAATATACATTATTTAATGGATTTGTCATCGATTACACCATTAGAGTCTACATAGAAAATAGATACGGATGTATATGTAATTATCCGACAGGGTGGACGATTTTGTGTCACATGTTCATGAAGATTTTATTGCATTTTGGATTGCTCATCTTGACAGATGAAATGTGTCGTGCAGATATTTTTATCCCTCATAATTTGAAAATCACAATTTCATTAATGTCTCCTTTTTTTTGTCTGTTACAGGTACGTTGTCATTTACAAAACTTAAAGTGTCATCAATGAGTTGTGAGTAGAGTGAAAATGTTGAACATGTCGTCTTTCCTGTGCATTAAAGATTTCAAGTTGGGAATTTCTCTCTGTCAATTTATTGTTATATCCGGGCGTGAATTTGAGAGATGGATATGAAAAAATGGGGTGGTTTCGAAATAGATATTTCTGTTGCTTTGAGTAAATTGAAAAGATCAGATGTTTTCCATATCCTTCATTAAAATTGTGTATTTCTTCATTCATTTCTCTCATTTCTTTCTACCTCTGGTTTGTCACTCACTTGTCCTCCTTTATATTATTCAACGTTAGTGGGTAAATCTAGACTTGCCGCATAAATATCTTGGACTGTCGTCGTCCTCGTGATTGTAGTCTGTGATGACGCGTCGTAAAATAATTAAAGTACATTTTAGAAATGTCGAGACACATTTGAAATTTGCCTCTTACATTTGTATAAATACATTACATTGAGTATACATTCACATTTCATATAAATTTCATTTCGCTTTTCCTCTTTTTCTTTAACTCAGTCGGCGTTTTCCCAGTCGTAACGAGGTTAGAGAAACGACTTGCCGGTATTTCTCGAGAGGACGACTGACTCTATAAGATCGCATAGAAAAAGAAAGAGAGAAAATGTTGATAGTGATGAGGAGAAACAGAGAAAGGTTGCTCCTTATCTTGGCCAACTCTGCTTATCGTCCTGGTCCTCTCGGGAAAAATACTTCCGCAGTCTCTCTCACTTTTTCCACCCCTCGTTCAGTTTTTTCTTGCATCAAGACGTGGTTACCTCAATCGGGCTATCAAAGCACATTCCTTTTACTTCCTTCAACTCACCGCAATGAACCATCAGTGTATGTTTCATGTATTATGTCGTTTGCTGGTGCTTTTTGCATTTTTTGTAACTAAATTTTCTATCATCCAAGTAAATTTTAATTGTGATGATAATAATATTGAGTTTGATAATGTCATCATCTCAATTTTATATTAATATTCGAGATGTGAAAGGAATGGACTTCATAAATATCAATTTTTTAGTGTCTAGCGGATGACTATTCAATCCAATTGATTTTCCTGCCACGATTTATCCGCAAGTTCTTCAGCCGGATATTGGATTTTTCGTCAGTTATCCGCAGTACCCGAGTTTCATTAGTTTTTAATTATGAATGATGGAAAAATAGCTGTTGAAATAGAAATTACCCGGACATCTCATCTGTGTATTTGATTATGAAAGATTTATTTGAATCTAAACTAATTCGAGGAGGAAAACTACAGAAGATTAGACAAATATACGAATTTCTAGTTCAAATCTTAAACGAGACAGAAAGAAATGATTTGAAAAAAAGTATACAGACATGCATATGTTTTCATATAAATAAACAACAGTGACGACAGTAGTGCCATCTGTCTTCTTTACATCTTTGTCAATGCAGTGTTGGGTATGAAAATTCGAGGAAGCTCCCTATTTCCGGCCCGGGCGTGAATATTTCCAAGTCATTTGGGCGTAGATTGGCTTGTTAACAAGTTTTTCAGTGACTCTTCCCGAAGGGCCGCGGTGCGCGACGTCGCCGGCTCCATTCCACCACACTTTATCTCTCTTACTCACCTTCCCTCTTTCATTTTCACTCTTTTATTTACTCTGCGTCGGCGCAACTTTCTGCTTTTTATTATTCTTCTTTTGGTTTCGTTCTTCAGTGTATGTAGGCCCGCGCGCACCCAAGCACAACACGTGACGGCTGTCAAGCGTTGGTCGTTCTTTGCCATGGGGTAAAAAGTATATGATAAATGAGTTTGCCTTTCCGCACATATATATCCTCTTGCCTCAACTCATACACACTTTCGTTTCTATCTCATTCGTGCTCTTGTATATTCACAAAACTTTTAAAATTACCTTGTGTATAGTTTCACCATCTTCATTTCTCATAAAAATTTTCAATATCAGTTTAATCTACAGAACCATTTCGAGCGTATAATATTTTTTCATTCATCAGAATATCGAGACTGAAATTTATTTGATGGAATACGCTGAATATAAATTGCAAGAATTTTGGCAAAGTCCCAAGTACTTTCTGTCATATTAGTTTTTTTCTAAGTCCGTAAACTTCCCATAATACGACGTGATACATTCGAATTTTATCAATTGCGTGTTGAGATTCATATCACAGTGTACTTCAGGATGGTTATCAATATTTATTCCGTCAAAGTACATCATTTTTTAAGATGTTGACCTCTTAACTTATTTAGCATTTTAATGAACTACCGAGTCATTGCAAGCAGTGCACGTAAGTGTCAATATCTTAATTTCTGCTAAATTTCCAGACAACAGTTTAACTCTCATCTCACCACACATATCAAAGTGATTTTCCATTTGCGACCATCCAATACATCCAACACATTTCACGGATGTTTGCATTTTTTTGCGCATATTGTTGTCGCAAATTTTGATCTTATGCACAAAACATCCATTATAATGACAATGGCCATTGTAACGTATCGACAGACATTGATATGGATGCAAAAACAAAGAGCGGATGTTGGGTGAGTGGGTGTGTTGGTAGGGTGGAGGTATACGAATAGTCCGATTAATTAGTAAATAAACAATCAGGCTAACTAACGTCGCCTCGACTAACGGGAGCAGGCCACAAACTGACGGGCAGTATACCGAGACCGCAAATGCTATGTAAAGCCACGAGTGAAACAGACGCAAATCCACGTGGCACTAATCGACTCGCTGATACGTATATGTGTACATATGTGTATATATTAGCTTGAGCCAATTTTCAGTAATCCTATAATTCAAAATCTCTTGCCCACTTTCTCATTGTTGTCCTTATTCATGATATAACATCACGAAAACTTATTCACAAATTAGTTTGATCCAATGTGGCCAACACGAAGAATGTTTTTGTCTTCCATATAATTCGCATCTTGAAGACAATGGTTAATCATCAATGAAATGGAACGAGCATCTCATCTACAATTCCTGTGCTCCCTCTGATATTGTTACATCAATGAAATACCTACGTTTCCATCTGACAAAACTATCACAGTTGTGTCTATCGGACGCACATCTCAACAGTATCAATTTCCTTTGATATTCTGAACACTTCAGTTGTGATATGTTTGAATTCTCATTATTGTATACATTGAAGAGCTGAGCGTATTGAGAAACGCAAAGGATGTATGGAGAATGAGCATCCCCACCATCAATTAGAGTGACAAGACGAGTTGGAGAAAGGCGACCATTAACTGAAAAACACGGTGCTATTAGTGTTGGTATAACTTTGGGGTTGGATATAACACACTTACCTATACACATACGAAATATATAGACTCCTTTTCACGCTTGCGACCATTCTGACGGGCACTTTGTCTCCGATGGGTCCATCATCTCGCCCGAGTAACACCGCTGAAAGACCCTCCAAACATGCTCCACTCTTTTTCTTCTTCACTTATATTCGCCTTCCTTTTTTCCTCTGTACTATGACGCGTTCTTTCATTTTGTATACCTATGTGTACTTACTTCCTCTATCTTCCTTATAGTCATTCCTATATCTCGCGAACTCCTCAGTTACCACGACCAGTTTATTTTACACTCCACCACTTCGTCGGTGCTATTTCGCTCGACATCAATGGGACAGAGCATTGAGGTGAGATCGAAGTAGGTATGGGATGGATGTATATATATGTATATGCAGTGATAGAGACGGACAAGACTTTTACCACTGCAATATATCTGAAGTGAGCAGGAAATACCCCTTTGCAGCGGCTGTTCAATCGTTGCAGAACTACTAATGACACCTCTGCTGATGCTGCTTCTCTGCTTTTGCTATTGCTGGTACTACTACTACTACTACTACTACTACTATTACTACGACAACTACAACTACCTCCACTACTACTAGTATTACTGTTGGTGGTGATGATGGTGATAGTGGTGGTAGAAACTGTGTGGGACGTGATGGGCACAGATAGAAAGCCATTAGCGCCTTTGCAATTAAGAGAACACTCTGAAACGTTCACGATACATCCGACATCACCTTGAATATGATCAAGTTGACAAGTGAAAGAGATGTGAGAATGTTGTTCGTGAATCAAATGATTTATTATTATTGTGATGGGTGAATTGTTGGTTCATTTATGAATTTTGTTTGGTTTCCGAATGGTCTTGAACTTTTTTTATACGAAATGAGGAATCCATGATGTTGCTTCATGATGTACTCGTTGAATATTGCAAGGGTAGATTGAACAATAATTATTATGGATGAAAATTTGTTCTTTGTAGATATAGGGAAACCATTTGCACCAATAATAGTGGAGTACTCAGAGTAAAGTATAGAAAAGTTTCTACATTGAAAGTGGGTCATACGCCTCTACAATTCCTTTAATGCTTCGATATATAATTTTTTTTTTATCATTTTCTTCTTCATATGAAGCAGTCTATCGGTTTCTGGGGACAAATGTTGAGAGAAATAGTGAAAGGCAACGAGAGAAAAATACAAGAGGGAGAGAAAAATCAGAGCAGATTCTTGAACCATTGGTGGACCGACACCCCGGAGGCACTCGTTGCCCCCGGAAGGCCGCGCAACTCTGGCAAGATTTTTCTTCTATTCTTTTTCTCCATACTTTCCACCACTCACCGAATGCCCTCATCGTGTCCCTTGGGTGAAATAAGTTTGCTCCTGGTGCTTGGACTTTGGCGACCTCGGGTTGTCTTATGTTATCCTCGTTTCTTTCATCTTTTTCTGTAGAAGGATCAAATCAAAAATATTTAGGATCATTGTTTAAGGAATTTAATATTTGAAATTCATTCGCCAAATGAATCGTAATCGATTAATGAAGCGGATGATATAATTTATCAATAAATTTTCTAAATTAATTTTACTCTGAAATAAATTCATTTGACCAAACACAATTTGGGGGATTTCAATCAGGGGAAAAAAAACTTAATCAACTCCCACACGTCGTTATCCCTCGACTCATTTTTTTTTCTCTCTCATTCTTTTCTTCGTCTCGTCTTCTCTCTTGCATCCCTCTTAATTCTCACAAGCTCCCTCACTTGCTCACACTCTTTATGCCACTACCATTCTACTAGTTCTAATGAAGAAAAAAACCTTTTGGATGCGATAGCACCGGCCTTCACGATGTATCTAGAAAATTAGCTTAATCTCAATTTAGATCTCTCGGATTAATGACCGTCGTCAATCAGGGTCCCAAGAATTTTATTAACGCTGCAAAACGACGAAAGTTAAAAATTGAAAAGGGAAATGAAGGAATTTGAATTTTAGTGAGGAACACTTCATTACCCTTCATTTACTCTCTCGTCACTTCATTCTCATATGTCTATTTATTTTTATCAATGTAATTGGACTGTTCAAATTTCTCTCTATTGAAGCTTCATCAGTTGTTAAGCCACGATGAAAATTATATTTTCTATTTCCGTTGTCTTCACTCAAAAATTTCCCAACATATCTCTGAACGTACATACTCCCGATCACAAATAAAAAGTAAATCGATTTCTTTGACCTGTCTCTCCAGTGATCCCCTACAAACCGATATATTTCAAGTCTCCTCTGAGTAAAGTACACAATTTTACACTACTCACGTACATAAAATGGCGTGATCTATTCTTTCTGTACGCTACATCACAGTGCACTCTATGTGTATACATCCAAACTTATATTGAGTTGTTCTCTTATTCTTTCATGTCGCTATCTGCTAGAATTTGTAAACATTTCACGACGTTGGCAAATACGTTTTTATGATGTCGAAAAAATGGCAGGTAATTTGAAAAAAAATTGCCCAAACAACATTGAGAAAAAAAAACTCTTTCATATTGTACATAGACTCACACATGAAAGTACACCTGTATATATATTTATATATATACAAGTAGAGATTTATCCTTGGAGACTTTCGAGTAACGCAAGTCTCTAAGAAACAAGCTCAGTGGAAGCCTTTCTCACCCGACACCTCGTAACAGGAAAATCCTCTCTCCTTTCTCCTCGTTTTCCTTCGCGTAACATCTTCAACTTTCTCGCTCCCCTTTTTGTCTATTTTATTCAACTTTAACATCTTTCACTTCTTCTTCATCTTCTCTTACTTCTTCTACGCCATCTTTCACCTCTATTTAGTTCTTATTCTTGTTTAGCTCTTTCACTGTGTCTTAAAGACTCTAACAACGAGAACGGTGACACCGTTGCCGAAGAAATCTGACATTTTCCCATTAAAGTATGCCATTTAATGCCGCGAGCAGCTCGCTGAAGGGAATGAGAATAGTTTCGCGTGCGCCAAGCCCTCAACCCGTCTGTCCAGCTGACAACTAAATTAACTTTACAGTCTTAGTGTACTCTTTCTTCTTATTATTATTCGTCTTCTGCTACCATACTCCATCATCATTTCTCTCTCTCTCTCTCTCTCATTCTTTTTCTACCACTTTATTCCATTTTATTTTTACTCCGTCAACTTTATCTATTTTCTTCCACAAATATGCATCCCAAAAATATTTTTTAATTATGTTTCGTATGCAAAATATTTATCACTGACGTTCCACCATTTGCCAGTCATCAACAATTTTGATTTCATTTTTCTTACTCTTCGAGGAATTATTAGACGTGTCTTGAGTTTAAACTGTCAGCTTCTTTCCGGTTTTCATAACTTTTGCTCCATGACGAATTTTAGTCTGAGATCAAATTTAAACAAATGCCTAATATGAATCGAGGCTGAAAGTTTATAATTGAATTGCCCTCCTAATCCACAATTGTGTTATATAAGCTCGAATCAAGTTGAGAGCTGGGTCAGATATAAATGAAAACAGAAGAAATGACAACGATAATGCTGAATTCAACCTGAGAATTTTAGCTCGCGGTGATTGAACTATTTTGAGACAAATATATACTTTATATATACTTTAAGAAGATTTGTGAGAGTAGCGAAGTAAAATTTCGTGGAAATTTCAGATCAATCATAATTATAAAAATAGAAATTCGGTTATGACGAAAGTTAGATGAATTTCTGTAGTTGTGAGAAAATTAATGTCACATTAGTGGGCTCATAAGGTGAAAAATTTGAGTTCAATCTTGAGTTTAATTTACATTCATTCCTGAAATTATCACACAATCTCATATGAACAGTCAAAAATTCATTTCACATCATAAAAACTCAAATTGCCACACTCATATCCTACTTCGGACTTTTTAAGTTCGATTGAAAAGTGGCACAAAACAATAAGTGAACAAAGTGAATTGAAATTCCAACATATATTCACACTCCAACAAAACTTTTACCCCACATCAAACTCTGTACACTTCACATTCTTTTCTTTTTCAATTATCATAATGCATTCTCTCTTCCATTTTCTTTCCAAACGACTTCTCCATCCATAAATGATATGGAAATATCTTTTGATGATGAATTTTATGACAGAATAATATATTTGCCTAATTAATTGACACATCGATTTCATGTAAATACACACGGCCTTGATACGATATCAAAGCGGAAACTGTGAGGACAAGTGACAAGGATATACCTATTATATACATGGGTGAAGGGTGAACAATGCCTCTATACATTAATGATGCCTATATACCCCTATATACACGGACGAAACGATCTCAAACTCCATCGGAGACAAGAACACAATGGATCCCGGTAATAGGTTAATATTACTAAGTTGAAGACGTTGATGTCTTGAGAATGATGAACTCGATGCTGTTGAGCAATATATCCTACTTTACTATGTGCTCTTGCACTTCAGGCACAAACTTCTCCCTTATCGATATGTTTCCACGTCATCATAATGGACGAGAAAAAAAAAGAAAAATGTTTGTTGAAGAGGCCTCATTATTTTTGACATGAAAGTTGGGCGTAATTGGAGTTTAATGATTTCACCGTATTGTTTTCTTCTGTTGTTTCGTTTTCTCTCTGAATTTATCCTCATATGTTTTCATTGGATAGCCCAAGTAGTCATTCAGTACAATCTACACAGCTGGTACAATGTTTGGTATCATTTCCTCCCTCAGGCGTGTTCGTTTTCTCAACACTTGGACAGACGATCGGTTGCGTTGTTTGTTGGAATTATTTAACTTCCCCTTTTTCATCATACTTCGAAGCTAAATACAGTTACTGATATACTGTGAGCATATTCCAGAAGATGCCTACGGCATGTTTTTTACCCTTACTTCTTGTCTATTTCGTTTTCGTTTGCGACCGCGCGTTAGAATTGTGGAAAAATGGACGGATTCTAACCGGTATCGTTCTCGCGGTCTGGTTTTTTTTTCGCCTGGGTACATTTCTGTTTTTTTTTATCTATTTCTATCTTGTATTCTCTCACACACGACGATGTCTTGGCAAAGTGTATTGCGTGAAATCTCTTGGGTATCAAGGCGTCCTTGTGTCCTCGAGGCATCCCGCCGGATCTTATTCGTCAGGGAGGATGGGACTCGAGTAGAAAGTCTCTGAATAGTCACGGATCGTTTGCTTCGATTCTTCTTCTTGGTAGTGTTGTCGTATGTGAGTTTGTAAATGTATAGAACTTGTATTTGCCTAAATGTGTGTGATCTTCTTTTTTGTTTTGTTATTTCGATCCAATCGAAGACGTAACATTATTTGTTGCCGTGTGGAAAAAGCAAGTCACCTTGGGGAATTATGGGAATCATTATGGGGATACACATAGCATGAAATTACAACATTGGTGTATGTATGATGATCTTGCAATTTTCGTACTTTGCAATGTAATGGTATAATGGGTTTTGTCTTGGTTTTACGTAAGTGAGTGACTCTCCTACATCAATTTTTTGCCTACCAGTTCTCAACATCTCTCTACTGCAATTGGAATTGTGCACAGGTGTAAAGTTTTTGAAAAAGGAAATTCGATGGAAATACGATGGAACTAAAGTTTTTCTGTTTCTGTAATTCATGAAAGTTTTACGGTGGAAATGGAAAGAGTTCGTCAGATCTGAGTAGAAATTTAATTATGGCAGTTGTCAAGGTATGAGATATTAAAGGTGTATGATAGGTGAATTAAAATGATAATGGAAAGTATGATTCTGAAAAGTTATCTAGAAGTTCAACCAGTTTCTAGATCTAGATCAGATTGCATTGAAATTGTGAAATATAGCACGATGCTGAGGAAATTCTGTTGACCCAACGACCACTTTTCGCAATGGTTGGAGGCAAATTCCTGATGATTTTTCAAATGCTCAATGTTACTATGAATATGCTGATTCTATCATTCAATAAAATGCTTGGGTGAGAGGGAAATAATCAGATCCAATAGAATATCTCATGCTGTGTATTAAATAATGACGACGAAATTGTTTTTAATAATATTCAGTTTTGTGCGAGTTATAAAGCTTTCAACAATTTCTATGGAGAAATCATTTTTATATTTACCGCACATCATTGCGAGAAACATGAATAGACTTTGTAACTACATCCCCCGATCAATTTCACACTCTCAACGTCAGTTTAATAATTCCTCTCATCTACATGTTGCGAGTTACACAAGTGTCATCATAAATTGTGTGATAGAATTCACCGCTTCGTCACAATTATAAAAATGAACTCTGTTTCATGAATTGCGATTAAATAGAACACAAAATGGCTATTTACCAAATTAGAATTGACACAAATGGTTGAGATATTTTTCATTCCGTAAGAAATAAATGAGGATGGAAGGTAGTGATGTGTATATGAAATATTCTCGCTGACATTGGTGAAATAGAAGGGTGTGTGAATAGGATTTTTAACTGCATCAGACAGCGAGCGACGCTGTTATATTTTATGCACTAACGCAAAGGGTATATATGCATGCGATGGCAAAGTGGGAGGCGGGTGAATGAGGGGTTTGGACCCCATTCCGGTCATATGTATAGTGGTATGACAGTGTTGGTGGTGCAACTCACTCTAGAGTGGTAGGACGCGCACGTTGTTCATGGCCATGTCTCCACCAGTTACTTCGCGGCATAAACTAACGCGCTTGAAGCCGCGTAGGATGTTAACACGCGCTAACTCTATATCTCTATCTATCTATCTGTCTCCCCCACCCCTCACCACCCATACTTTCCAACCCTCTTCATCCACCATGACCGATAATCTTTCTCGACGTCGCGACAACAATCCCACCACTTTGTCGTGAAATACATCAACATTGTGGCTTTCTATTTTACCATAAATTTATGTGTCAAAAAATTATTTTTCCATTTACTGTAAAACGTTTTGGTATTTATATTTAACTCTTCATTTTTTTTTTCAACATTTCCATCAGTTTAATTGTGTCAACGTCAATAATTTATATCTGACAATTAGAACGTAGTATTTTTCTGTTTCCTGACCCAGATGTTGAAGAAATTCAGTATAGACATGTATAATCAATTAGTTCTCATATTTTGTTCAATCATGCGATTGGATGTGCGATGCGTTACTAATTTTTTTAATGGAACTTGCATTGATACCCCGAAAATAATCATTTTGATAACCTGAAATGATCTATAATGAAAGTACTCGGATATGTATTTGGAACAGACAATGAGACTATTCGAATGTGTGGTCCACAATGACAGCGGTAGGGATTTCATCAGACAGTCATTAAATTTGTGTCATATTTAGTATCCGAATGAATAATCAATACCCCGGCTAGTACATTTCTCATGAACTTTTGGAAGGCTGTTCAATATTTCATTTTTTAATGGAATCTCGAATCGGTATGAAGATTTTATTTGTAAATTAACTCTGTGTCGCATTTAGATCAATGCCATGCGCAACAAATTATCGTGATAATTTCTGGATTCTTGCATTGAAGATGATGAAACATCATTGTGTATTGCCATCCGGTTGGTAACGCCTAATTAAATTTTAGTAGAGAAATAAATCTACTGAACCTGTCGCATGGAAAGAGCAGCTTTTTGGTTCAGCGTCTGGTTCTAACTTTAGCTGATATAAATTCTACTTTTTCCAATGGATTCATCTCATTATTAAATTATTGATGAATAAATGACGATAGAAAATGTAGGTAGAGAAAATGAGTAGGGAAAAAAATATTTTTTTTTCTCCCCATTGTTACTTAATCTCCTTTGTCTACTTGAAAACAGTTTGCCACTGGCGGGACGGTAACACACATACGTATGTACGTGTAGTACATTCTCAGCAACTGAGATTGGCAAAACGGGCGGTTCTCTATAAATAAAGTCGTAAAACGTTTCTCAACGAACGAGAAAGGGATGAATACGAGCCATTGCTCCCGAAAAGTTGTACGTGCGGGTATTGTTGGAAACTAGGTAGACCGTCTGGCTTCGATCCTCTCCTCTCCCACTGTCTTCTATCTCATACAGACTTATTAATGGAACATGATCGTTGCCTATCTTCCACTTTTCCTCTCTTTTTTTCCTGTTACTCTATACATTCCAACACTTTACTCTCCATAATCATTCAATAAAATACATTGTTACTCCTTTTAAGCGTTCAATGAGTTGAAAAAAAAAACCTGCTGTGAAATGAACTGAGGGGAAAAATGATCAATAAATTAAGTCTTACAAAAAAAAAATGTATAAAGTATATTACTATGATGCAAAAATACTCCCCTCGTTAAATGAAATTTAAGATGTTTCGTTTTATTCGGATTATTTTCTTTCAGATGTTTCATCCCCGTCTAAATGTTCATTAAAACTCTTCATTTTTATTTTTCTTCTTCTTTTTTTTTCCGTAAATTCTTTTTTACTATTTCATTATTCATCCAAACCTAAATTCCTACCTAGTTTCGTGTCTTCGTCATGAGGAAATTTACGCCACTCCCATGTAAAGCATGAGCCGTTGTGTTGTCTCCTTCTTCTTCAACACACTCGTTCACCTTCTCTTTTACCAAGAATTCTTGTGGCCTCCAAGATTTCTTGAGAGTAGACACCGGCGCGCAGATAAATGTCACGTAATTAACCCTCTCGCGCACCAACATTATTAATTTTCACACTGGAGCAATTGGAATGCGTTATGTATTCCTTGCGATTATCTACAATGCTGTAAATAAAATACAATGCGATAAATAATTATGCGAATATTTATATTGAGTTGTGTATTGCGCCGTTGGTATTTTAAGATGCGTCAACTAATACACTTAAATAAACATCTGCGACTGTAGTGAGAGGAGCACGCGAGCGAGACAGATGTGAACAGAAGTATATGAGATAAAGAAAAGATGAAGAAAACAACAAAGGTGAAGAAAAGTGCAAAGTGTCACTGAGAATAGATGACCTTTTCTCGAGATAAAACATAAGACTGATTGTGATGGATGCGCTACATTATTTCTTATCAAATTATATAATTGTTTTATCATCAATTAATTTCCGGCAGATTTATTAAATTTCTCATTCCATCAAATTTATTGATATGAAAAATTGAAATGAAAATGAGTTGATGAGAAAATGATGAAAAGTGAAGTTATAAAAATTTTGATATTTCACACTGTGAATATATCACCATTTTCATTTGATTGAACGTCTCTCAGTCTAGACTTTATGAAATAAAATATTTTTTGAGGTCATTTCATAAAGACGAGGCAAAAATAATACGACGTCTGGTATATTGATAAAACATGGATGAAGTATCACAATGTTATATTTATTTCAAATGACATCGGTTGAATTTTTACAGTACTTTGAACGAATGGATACAATTGTTGGTAGATAATATGAGTTGAATATTTGACATAATTCTGCAATGAATACTCATAAAATTTCTACAATGTGAATAAATTTTTTTTCTTCCACAAACCAAACTAAATGTATTTGTAAATCAATATTCAACATGTGATATATTTTTAAGCAAACAATTGATGTCTTCAAAACTAGATCTGTCTTGACAATCTTGCGGGAGGTACGAGCGTCTCTACAAGCTACTCGATCGGGTTTCCGTCAGCCATACGAAGTAGAACGAGAAATATAGAGAGAGAGGAAGAGAGGGAGCATGTGAGCAAACGAGATAAAGAAGAAGACAGCAATGTTGCGATATAGTGGCATAGGATTTGCTACATAAAACAAAAAGGGAGAAACAAGTCTTGAAAAACTTTGCGAGTCTACGCGCGCACACAACACGGTCGCAATGTCGTATACTCAGAGACAACGAGATATTTTCGCGACATTCTCTTTTCTCTCCTTGTCTCACTCTCCTTACTCCTCTATTTCACTTGGTGGATATATATGTCGTAAATGTGGGGAGGAGCCGTCCGCGCTATACTGCTCGACTCGTAAAGTATTATCGTTCGAGGAGTAGGTGGTACGGTGGAGGACACGGGGACGAAATCGGGTCGGTAGATAGGATGTGGAAGTTGGTATACTGTATGTACATGCACTGGAAACAAGCATGGATTGAGGAGAGTGAGGAGAGAGTGGAGAAGGAGAGTGGGAGAGAGTGCAGTGGCAATAGAAAGTCGTGACTACTCCCTTGAGAAGCGCCACCGACGTCAACGACCAGGGAGTACAGAAGTGGTGGAAAACAAGTTGCACACTCTGGCAAATCGCACGACACCAAGCCCTTAGATTTCTAATGTAAACGTGAATTCTGCATGTTTGCCTTTCGATAAATTTTCCATTTTGTTGAATCACTTTTACTTGGAATAATCGTGATGTATGAGTTTGTCATTAGATTGTGTGTGGTAGGGAATATGTGTTGATATCATTTGAACATCAATGTGTTGGAGAAAAAGTTGTTTATTCTGTTGGGCTATGAAATTGTTGAAAGATTTTTATAGAAATTATTCATGCAGTATTGAGCGAATAAACAATTAATGATGGCAATTTTCTTCGACAAAGGAACCGCAAGAAGTGGGTGGAGTCGTTGGTTAGGGATGATACTTGGAAGGGTGTGCGCTGATAAATATTAACGAGTTAGCGGGGGGTTCTCAGAGAGAGGATTCGCATCATTGAACACGAGCAAATCACATTGGCTTTGGGTACAACTGGTGTAACGCTCGTCTGTTATTCAAATTACTCCATTTTCATCTCTGTATCTTCTCTGACTTTGTCGACATCACTTTATAAATTTTTATACCTCTTCGTGTTTCTCTGTATCTGTCGCGCTGTCTACCCATCTCTTCGCCATCAATTTCATTCAAACCTACACAACCAAAGGTACCCATCGTGACGTCCACTTTGCTACATCTTAGATCGTCTCTGTCGTTGATTGCCTTGGATTGACAGTCGCATTTTCAACATTGCTATCTTCCAGATTCGATTATATTCACTCTCGTTACATTAAACTTTTATAAAAAGGAATGTTTTGAGATATTGCTCTACATGACAATTTATTATTTATTATATTCGCAGAGTCATATTTATCTTTCATTATATCAGTTTATGTTTATGGAGAGGAATGACGAACATACGGTGAATAAAAAGGGAGAATATTCCCCATTTCTCTTTTTAGTTCATCAAAAATTGAACAGTAAAAATGAAAAGTAAAATTATTAAATTCTGTTATTTTCCTATGTATTCGAATATTTCGATGCCTCTTCTTCTTTATTGAATAACTGAAGTCTCCATCAAGCTCTGCTTTCACAATTTTTTTCACCAAAGCTTTTGCATATTCAACTTTGGTGCATTCATGTTGAACCAACAATTAAAATATATCAAATGACTTGAAAATTTGCCATTCTCATTGAAAGTCTGTTCTGTCGTCACACTCTTCACTGCATTAATTCATTTGTACACTCTTTCATTAATAACATTTCATCTGTACATTTCATTTGTTACAGGTATGTTCACAGAATCGCTGCTTCTGTTGTCGATTTTCTTTTTCATTTGTGGTTGCGTTGCAATCGACTATTTTGTAAGTAAACGTTCACCGAAATTTGATAGTTAAATTATTTTGATAAAAGATATGGTTGAAAGCGTGGACGAGTCAGAATGAGAGGGGAGGAATGGAACAAAAAAAAGTGGAATATGAGGCCAATGAATAATTGAAAGATATCTCGGTATATAAATGAAAAAAGTTTTTGCACTATAAAGATATAGATAGGGAAAAAAATGAATAAAAAAATATCTATGGAGAATTAGAGAGGGAAATATGAAGAGAGATAGAGAATGATGTATTCTTCATCTTTTATTCCACCAAGTTTTTGAACGAGTAGCGTAGCAAATAACAAAAACAAAATTCTCTTTGTGAATAGTAAAATTTCTATTTTTCATTCGCATCGATTGAGCGAATGAGTCTTGCATTGAAGGGTCCTCAAAGGTATCGAATCACTATATGGCTATCTTCCACTATATTTCTCACTCGCACACTCACTCCCTCTCACATTTCGTATCAAACGGATTCCCTATCGAAGGTTTAACGCGCGTGCCGGAGACAAAGAACGATGAGAGCCCGGGCTGCATGCCCTTTCAACGCTTCAAGCGTGTGCCAGGCGGTATGGCATCGTATTCCAGAAATTGATAGCGTACAGAAGCGGCGAGGTAGCGAAAAATAAATCAACAAACAAAATTCCTATGCAGTTTTTTTTTCGAGATTTTTTCGTTATCCCTTTCGCTTCCTTTTTTTTCCGGTTTTTCTTTTTTATTTTATTATTTGTTCTATCTTTTTTCCTATCCTCTGTGCTATCCCCTTTTTTATACCTGTCGTTCGCAATGAATTGGTCAGATTTTGTATATCGACAGCTGTATAGTTTTGTTTAAATCATAAACGGCAAATGAACGGATTCATTCAGTTGATTTGAAGATGATTTGATAATTTTTTCTTACAGGTTGTTACAGCTACATAAAATTTTAATAGTTAGTCAAATTATTGAGATGAAAATTTGGATATTGGAGTGATTAATAAATACTGTGGATGGAAAATTTAAGATTGAAAAAGATTTGAGATAAAAAATTCAATACATTTGTTCGACTTCTTTCATAATTGAGTGTTTGTTCTGTTTTTCTTCTTTTTTTTTTGGCGACGACAGAATGAAATTAATTGTTGAACGACAATGTAACTTATATCGAACCCTAATCAATTACTGAGCTATGTAACCAATGAAAATATTTAGTTAGGGGTCTGCAGTGGTGCGGTAAAAAATCTTTAGAAACTACCCGAAAAGTGGCTGATTTTCTTATTGAAGTTGGCCGTCCATTCCCCAGTGTAGTGTTAACGTGATTTTTTGTAGTTTGAGTCAATTTTTTTTTTGCCCAGGGAAATTTCATTAATTATTCAAGTGTTTTTGTATATAATAGTTCACTCAGATTGGTTTATTCGATTTACTCCTTTTTATTTCTCCCCATGGAGTCTCCAACTCATTTACAGAATGACTTTGTTGTTTCCACCACTTAACTACATCCACAATTGCACAGTTTCACATTCCAATTTTCGACTTCTCTGCAGACGAAAAAAAAATTTTTCCAATTTCATAATAAACTCAATCAACACCAATCATTTTTAAAAATTCCCAAACTAATTGTTGATAAACTAATTTCCACACAATTTCCACAAACACATTTCACACAAGACTGGTGATATCTCTTCATAAATGTCAACATAATCAGGAAATTGTTAATCATGTCCAACAATGCTTGTGGTGTAGGCGACAATTAGTCTCAACGACACCTGGAAGGAAATATAGATACAGGTGTTTTACCGCGCCCAATATAAGAGACAGCGATATTTCGCTTGAAGTTTCGTGCAACGATTATATACAATATGTATATAAATATGCATGTTGTAGTGATAAACATGTAGTGTATGCATGTGTTGTCTCCTTTGAAATATTATGGTCTAACGAGCGAGTGTGCGGTGAAACTCTCTTGAATAATGTGTCCACGGTTGCGAGTTTGCTCCGGGAATCCTTGATTCGCTTGGATAATCGAATGAAATCGATTCGCAAGCGGCCCACCACACTGTTCCATCACTCGCACTCTGTATCTTTATCTATGTGTGTATTAGTAGTGTTGGTATAGTATTCTCAGGGACAATAATACATGTATATAAAAGTGTATATGTACAGCTACACATCCAAGTGATCATCAGTGTATTGTCCATCGTCCAGGCTTGATTATAGTTACTGGTCCGCATCAATTATTCACCAATGCTCCTGACTCGCGTACGAAAAGCTAAATCTGGCTTTCGCTAGCTATTTCTCTCTATTCCCCTCACTCCTATACCTCTCTCCCGTCCAAGCGTCCTTACACTCTCTATATGCACAGTAATGTATAGTGAATGGTGAGAGGTGTGTGGAAGGGATTTGTGTAGATGGCAAAAGCTCGAACATTGATCACAGTAGCTCTGTTGTATTGTTGTCATTATCAATGATCAATGATCAATGCTGCGCTATGCATATTGCTATTTGAAGGAAAAAAAAAAAAACATTTTTCAAAGGAATAATGAACAATTCTGGCGGAAAATTCGTGTGTTTGCGTTGTACAAAGAGGAAGATGGGGAATTCGTTAGGTGGCTAGGCTAATTAAGTGTGGATGAATAGAAACGGGGAGAATAGTACGTTTTCTATAGATTATTTTTCTGTTATTGATTTTTTTTTCCTCCGTCTGCACAATGCAAAAATATGTTTTATTTACTTTGCCTTTTTATTATTTTTCTTTCTCCATTTCGGGGGTTTTTATTGGCTTTTTTATTTCGAAAGCTCTGTAGACACGCTCTGTCCGCGAATCCTCTTTCATTGGTGGAGGATGAGAGTAGATGAAGTGAGGAGAAGAGGTAAAATAAAAAAGAATGGTTGAGCAGAGTGAGGTTTAGAGAAGACTATGAGGGGAAGGGGATCCATGTACTTGCAGAACGTGACTTTGGACGGTGTACATATTCTTTCGACGTTGCACACAGTAAGCAAAACCCTGAGACGTCTATAAGACGAATAAGAAAAGGAAGAATATGAAAGAATAATAATAAAATAAAAGAAGGAAGAGAGAGAGAGGAAGGAGGTGAAGGAGAGGAGGAAGAAGAAGAATGGGGCGTACAACGTACAAACTCACATACATGTTCATAGATACTCACACGTTGAGGGCTTTAGCGAGATGAAGCGTGTGTTCGCCCGCTGTGCAGATGTGGATTCTCATTTCGAATTATTTTCGGCGCTCAAAAAATGGGGAGAGAGAATTTTTTAAATTGGACAAAAGCAAATCGATAAATTCCATCTAGGCAATTGCCATTACGAACATCGCATTTATGAAATTCGCAAATTGTGTATGGATAAAGACAGATGTTTATTTATGTTAATGCATATTTGTAAACATTTTCTGTTGTATCGATAATTGTGTGCCATTTGGATGTGTTCATCGAAAGAGGGAGTTAAATGTCTGGAAACTAAAAATGAATTTTTGATTCTAAATGAAGATTGTCGTGCAATTGTCAACGATTCGCTATGCACTCCAATACTTATCTGAGATGGTTCATTCATTATATTTTCCGTGAATATAACTCGTAATGGACATCACAATTCTAGATAGAAATATCGAGTTTTCGTTCAAATAAATTAAAAAAACGATATTTTCTACAGGGTTTGAGCATTTCATATTTTAACTGACTTGAAAAACATGATCAGTTGGTGAATACATGAATAGAAATGTTTCTGTCTCTGCTATTTGAAAATACAATAAAAAATTCGACAAACTAATTAACAACCGAATGTAAATTCTCACTCAAATTTTTATCATACCTCCTTTTTCATATTTAGATGATAAATTATTACAAAATGGAAATTTGTGAGAAAAAAATTTTCAAAATAAACATCTAATTGGATAAAATTTAAATATCACATTCTATCATATGGTCCGTCCATAATAATTGACATAATGAAAAATATTCATTTTCATTCGTGCATGGGCAGGTATAGTAACTGAAAAAAAAAGAGGGAGAAATAGGGAGTGGAAGATCGACTAATTTATAATCTTGAAAGAACAAGACATCGTAGATTATTACCATTGGGTGTGAATATCCCTAGAGGCGCTAAGGCGCAGTGGCAAAAGAGAAGGCGGCCTCGGAAGAAAAACCGATTCTTCTAATTTGAGAGTCACAACGGGATACCTGGAACATTGAGACATCGACGACAATATATCTATATCTATATATTATATTCATATTTTCTCCGTAGTTCCGTAGTACTTCACACAGATTGCTATGTATCAAAGCCATTGTGTCATAGCGCACAGCGGGTGATGCATATGGAACGCAAGAATATATTTCAAATATCAGAGACAGAAAAAGAAAGATAAATAAATCGTATCGTATCGTGTCACATTCATTTTTCTGCTTTGAAAACATTGTTACAACATTTCCAATAATAAAAAGAAAAAAAAGAAAAGAAAGACAAGAAAAAATAACATATAAATGTCAATACAGAGACACAATTTTCAGAGATGGTGTACAATGTGAAGAAGTTTTTTCAGCTATAAAAAATGAAATATGAAGTTTCACAAATCGTTTGATTGAAATAAACGAAATTATTCCTCGAATAAAATGTCAACTTGAGATATACTTGGAATTTTGACGATTCCATCTTTAATTTCATATGAAAAAATGTAGAATCGAGTTCAGTAATTTATTTTAGTCGCGAAATTGTAAAAAATGTATCAGTCAAAAGTTGGATTTCATGATGCTAATGGACCAGCTCTAACTCATCAATGTATACATGTTTGCGATGTTATTTTTATTGTGAGATTTTTATACATTGAAATAAATTGCAATGGGAGTGTGAAGAATTAGGGGATGTGAACATACGTGGATAAAGCTTATTATTTTAACGCTATAAAATTTCCGGTCGATTCGCGTTGGCAGCAGAAGTCAAACTTTGTGTGAGTAAAGAGAAGTGTCTTCTGTCGCTTTATCTTTTTCTCCCTCATTCTATATCCACCTCCTACATTTGTTCCACTTCTCTCTGTTGCCATAATCACGTTGTCTAAACTCTAACGCAATAACGAGGGAGAGGAAGATGTCTGGCGTTCGACTCTGCTGCTTCCATTTGAAATTCTCTGAGGAGATGGGACAACAAGATGGGACACAAACTGTGCAAAGACTAGCTCGGTCACTCCCTAACAATTTTTCATTGTAAATTATTATATATAGGTATTACTTGTATATAATACTGCCATTAAATTTAGAGATAATAGTATAATGCTAAATGAGAATAATAAATGTATCGTCGGAGTTGGAGCAAGTGTTGTATACCATGGCAAATTCTCACGGTTGTTCACTGATCCAACTATTATCACAGACTAATTCTTGCGGCTTTGCCGCAATATGGACGATGACAAAAGCGTGAAGATAATTCGAGCAGAAACGAGCGCAAAGACCCTCGCAGAAGATGGATCCAACTATAAAGAAGAAAAGGGAGCGTACGACAGAGTTAATGTAGAGAAGAGAAAAGACAAATGAATGGCTTGTGGTAAATATATATATTATTTTGTCGAGGTTATTTGATAAAGTTTCTTGATAAAGTCCAAGACAAAGATGATATTTGGAACGTAAAGAAGACGAGAAAAAATTTATATCATACTCATGATAATGAAGATTGAAGAGAAAGTAGATGAATATGTATTGATGGAGAAGAATAAAAATTATTTAAATTGATAGGAGTAGGTGAATTTTACTAAGACATTTTTTCAAATTATGTTGCAATAATTTCACGAGTGAATATATTTCACGGAATTTCATTTCTGATAGTACCAATTGTACATCCGAGACTATTACGCTAATGCACTTTCCTAATATTGCAATATCAGATGATATGTACGATTCTATTAGTGCAAACGTAATTCACAACTTCTTACATTCAGAATGCAGAGTAGTATGTTGCCAGATATAAACTACCACGATGATCCTGACTACATTCCAATATAAATAAATAATCTTAATTATTCCTAATTCTATGTGTTTCTATAAACACATTCACTTGATATTCGTGTGTCAACTGTTGACTGAATATAACATTTATAACTAAAGCAGTCCGTTCTTGTGCATCATCAATTTGAAGAAATTCATTAATTTAGATAAAATATCTTCTCGTTGTACAATGCAATACTATTGGTGTCTCAATAATTTAATGCAACCGGCTGCTCTGAAATTGAAGCAAAGAAAAAGGAGAGAAAAATAGGAGGAGTCAATATAGATATTCATCATGTTGTCGGCGTTGTCAAGATGGTAAAAGACGTCAATTTTCTCTGGTCGTTAGCGGTTCTTTTAAGTATTTAAGTTAAGATCATCAGCTGCCTTTCGTTTTCTCCGAGACTTACACATAGATATATGTGTATACATAATTATACATATATGTTGGTCTCTTTGGTATTTGCGATCCTATCGTTGTACAGAGGCGACCGCTTTGGCGTCCTGGCGCGCGCGTGCTTTGATTTACACACGTATATACATGTTACGTTATACCCTTCTGAACCCTCGTTCATCGTTTTCTCTGTTCATGTCTCTCGCTCACTCTCTCTGCCTCTCCATCACCATCTCACTCAGCTCCCTCTTCGTTTTGCTCTTCTTCTCTTTCTGTTCTTGATGCTCTTGCACTCGCTCTTTCATAGCGTCGCGTGACACCGGCCGATCGCATTTCTAAACCGCACCGTGTCGACGATTCTGTATGTCACCGTACACCCCACGTTGCGGTTCTTGCTATTCGTGTGGCCGTTGGCTTTCTGCCCATTGAGTGACGAGAATGATATTGGATTGTTGGATATGAGGAGAATGGACATTTATTTTGTTATTTGAGTTTTGGTTGGAGGTTTTTTCTTTTCGTGTAGGTTGTAATGATACACTGTGTTGTTTGAGTGTTGAACATGCAGGTGCTTTTTTGAATTGTTGGTTATGGTTGGTGGAAGTTTATGTGATTAATATTCGGCATTGGCATTTGCGGTGGCCGTTTTTGTTTCTGTTGGCTGAGCTGATTGTGGGATTGCACGTGTGGATACCGATAGGAATTTTGTTCTGTTTTTTTTTCGGTGTAGACTAGTTTCTCATACATACGATACGAATTTGGATTTTCTAGCCGGTCATGTTATCCATGATCAATTGAGAATCTTTTAAACTGATGAAAAATTTGATTTTTGTTGTAAGAAATCAATTTTTAGCAACAATTAAAAATGATCCCAATGTGAAATCGAATTTTTCCAAGATTCTTGTAAACTGACTCGCATTAAATTAATTGAATGAATATTTTTCTTCTCCCTGACATAATTGCTCTTGCGATAATAAGTTTAATAACGACAAGAGAATGAAAATAATTACATTATGATCATATGATTATTTGCTGTAGTGACGCGCAACTACAAACCGGATTACACTTAATTCTCCGGATTAATTAATTAAATAGTCGAAAATGGATCACGGTCGACTCGTCTCTCACAGCGAATGTCGCGCGACATTCGTAATTGCATCATTTGAATACGCATCGTTTGGTTTTCAACTTCAACTCCCCTCATCCAGTAATACTTGCTGTTTCTTCCCGGCTCATCCCGCATTTAGTGACATCGTAAACGCTACATTTTCATTTATTACGATAACTTTCATTATTTCCCCTACATGTTGCGCTTCGCAATACACTTAAAGAATGAAATATTCATTCAAGATTAAATTTTATCGGAGGGAGGACAAAAATTTTCTATCATGATTTAGAATTTTGATTAAAATGCCGTGACAAGTCGGCGACATTATTTCAATTCCACTAATTTATTGCTGTGTAAAATCTTTATCTCATATTATTTCACTTTCTTGCGTGTTTCGTCATTGATAAAAATAGGATGAAACAATATGTGCAATACGATGTAAATTCTAAGTGACGTCCATTTACAAAGAAACTTCTTTAAATACATGTGAACGTATCTTTATTCGTGTTTGAATGGAAATTCTAGGTTGCATTGTGCCTCAACCCTCCACCTATTCCCCTTTCAATCCTATCTCTGCCCTTAAACGATAGTCACAAAAGCAAACGAGATGAACGAGTTCACTCTTTGATATCAAATCGCTCTGGCATTTCTCATTTTCTTTTCTCACTTTCTCTCTTCCACTCACGCACTCGCTATTCATGGATCACCCTATAACTCTTACTCTGTTCCTATACAAGTGTAGTATATCTTCCTTCACCCTCTATAACGATTCGTAATGTGCAACCATGCGATTCAAATTTTCTGGATGGAAATGCATTTCATTTCAGCTTTCTCTTCACCTTTGACATTATTAATTTCCTTTGATTTTTCGTTTATTTACTTTCTCAATCTATTTTTTCATGTTTCATTATTTCGTTTTATACTGGAAAATTCGAAAAAAAAAATTCAGTCACTAGACAGAGAATGCGCTTTGATGTATTGTGAATCTCATTCTCCATTTCGAATTCATTTTTCATTATTTTACTAATTGCGTTCCACATATGCGGGTGAAAAAGAATTACGTGTGGAAAATTAAAAGCGACTGATTAACTGTTTCTCACATCTCTTCATTCCTTTCATCAATTATCCTCGATCGTTTTCATCCATATTTCTTTGAAGACTTCAAAATAACTCATAAAAGTCGACAGTTGAAACTGAAAAAGTGGAATATTTCTTAGTTGTAACGAGCTTCAGTATGAGTTGAAAATCCCAATGTGACTGTCTCAATAGACGCCGAGAGAAAATTTCTAATAACTCTCATCAGATTTTTTGAGATGCGATGCAACAAGATGGTGCGATTGGTGGGAAGTGAGCGGCTGGTTGAATTTCTCGTGGAGTGATTGATTCTACCATACACAAATACAAACACCTCACAATACCACACTTAATGTATATGTAAATATATACGAAGAAATGGAATAAAATAAAATAAACATCGAGGTGAACTCGTGATAATTTTTCTCAGCGACAGCTATCGGCTCTTCTCGTTCTTTTCCACTCTGTCTATTGCATTCTTCCACAAGCACACCTATTCCATTCCAGTTCTCTCTCTCTCTCGCTCACTCACGTGTTCTCGCTGGCATACTCATCGATTTTATCGGGTGGTCCTCGGCGAAGACAAATGCTCCGTTTTATCATTGATATCGCTGGAAATGCTTTTATCGGTGATAGCTCTCTAGTACGCGCGATGGAGAGATAGAAAAAAAGAGAAGTGAAAAAAATGGTCACGAATACGAGGAGCTTCGGTGAGTGGGATAGAGTGTAAGTGAGACAGTAGAGGAGGCAGAGAACGAGCAGACCAACCGCGAGACATAGGAAAAGTGCTCTGTCAGAGATGGTAAATTACGATAGGCACCAATGAATGATGAAACAGAAAAACGATGACGTAGTGGAAGATATACACGGGTCAGTTGTTACTAATTTCTTATACACACCGCAGGCACATCGCCACAGTTGTACCTCTGAACGAACCGAAAAAATATTCTCTCGTTTGAGCTACATTGCTCCATTCTGATATGATGGCAGGAGCAGAATTTTTCAACAATTATTGATGATAGTGAAAACAAATTCATTTTTCAATTGGTTTTATGATGAATGAATTGCAAAATGTTCATATCAATTTTTTTTTCCCTTGCATCAGTGAGTTTTTTTTTGGTTTTTTATCACTCATGTGGCATTTGACTTGGCACATTTTCATGCGGAACAATCTATGCAGGATAGTAAGAGGCTATATATGAGAACGTAATATGAAAATGCGACTCTAGTGTTTCAAAATGGGTTAATTATAATTAGAAAGTATAATGAACCATTTCGTTTCTCTATCTAGTTTTTCTGATGATTTCGAATCCTCCTCTGTTTGGATCCTCCCAAATTTCGGTTGTTTCCATCCGCAGTCAACAATTGACAACTCTATTTTACCTATCTATTCTATTCAATATTTGATCTGAACGGGATTTTGATCCAATCCATACGACAATTCCGTGCATTACATATATCCCATTTGTGGTGCATGTACATTGGCAAACTATTAACAATATATTGGATATTTGATCGGAGAATACAGTTCAAATATGTTTCTATTGACAGTGAATAAATAATTATTAACTTGATACTGAGTGGAACGTTTGCTTGAATCAAATATATCTTGTACAGTGTAAACAAAAATTTCTCTCATCGCAAAAGCAGAAAGTAAATAATTATATCAATGCAAGAAATATTATTCATGAGTGGATGGTGAAATACTCGCAATGGACATGAAATTATTTTCAGAACAAATAGTTGAACATATTTTTCTGATTTGACTGATTGATATAGAGTTGATGAAAAAAAAATAAGAACGAAAAAATATACAGAAAGTTTGACTGAGCCGTCAATAGATCCGTGATAATAGATCGGCAGTTAATTGCGCCACGACGTTAATCCCACGAGTAATCCCGGTTGGACAATAATTCCAAGCGATTCCTCGAACAAGAGAGGAGAGAAACGTAGAGCGAATGAAGTGAGTGAAAGAGCTGGAGAGAGGAACGCGCGGCATATATAGATGGGAAGACCAGTTGAGCTGAGAGTAGAACCAGGGTGCCGTGGTAATAAAGCCTGCACGTAGACAATGGCAACTTGGAGTTGGCGTAACTAACGAAGTTGCCGTTACGCAAAATGGAAACGCGGGCGCGAATTCATCGGCTGTTGAGCTGTCTCAACCACACTACCACCATTGCCTCCGCCACTACCTCTTCACCATCACGTTTGGCTTTCACACGGTGCAGTAAACTTCATTGATGTATACCTATTTTTATTGTGAATCCAACTGTGCATTGAAAACATTCAAACTCCCAAAACAAAAACAATTGTATTCAATCAATTGTTGTTGCATAACATTTGTTGGATTATTTTTGCAGTATCTATAATAGTCTTTGTAGGGATTATCCGCCAAATCTTTTTTGATTCAATCATGATTGAATAATCGTGTGACTGTATCGAAGCGTAATGTTCATCATGGTTTGCATTTATTTCCTATTCATCTTGATTTTCTGGTTTGGGACGATGCCATAATTAAATCTATTTTTGGGAGTTGTGACATATCCCATGTGGGATGGGGATGTGGTTGATATATACCGTAAGGTTTGCCCTGAAATTTGGAAATGTTGATGTGGTTTATTTAGTTGTACGTCAATTTAACTTCCGACATATCCTGTGTGTGAAATACTCTCGGCTTTCATACATTATGTAGGGCAATTCGAATAGTTCTGATGTTCCTTTTTGTACGAAAAAGTCTGACTGTACCAACCGGATCCACTGCGTTATTGTGAGGTTTATTCATTGGAGTTTGTAATTCGTATCACGAGAAATGATGATCATCATAAATCGCAAGTCGACTCATGAATTTTATTGTGAATTTCATGATTGATTGTTGATATCATAAATAATAGTTCCAAGGTTGCATGCAAAGATGGATATTTGTGTGACGGAAATGTATTCAATGAAAAATACAATGAGCATATTTACTTGGCGAACATTTTTCAAGCAAAGCTGTTTTCATCCGGATTTCGTATACATCAATGTGATTCATCCGAGATCACTGCAAAGAAAAAGAAGCAGCATCCCCAGAATTTTTTTCTCTTATGATATTCAATCTTTGATTTTGAAAACGTTAAAGCAACAATACTCACGCGATCAAATGCTCTCTACATCTTTTCAATGAACGGAGTCGTTCGTATCCGTATCGAGGGGAGAAAAGATGCAGAAGGAAAACAAAAAGGTAAAGGAGGGTTTCTCCCCCATTTTTTCCCCTGTTCTTCGAGCTCTACCACTCATAGATATACACAGACATTTCCATACTGCTCTCAAGAATACACATACATATGTATACACATTCCTCCCCTCGTAGGTCTATTATAGCTGACCCAACTTTCCTGACAATCTTGTAGGGCGCGATGGTTGCAAAGATGAGAACCAAGACGAAATGCAAGCACAAGGTGGAGAGGAATGAAAAGTTATATAAAATGAGGATGAAAACGATGAGTGTCTCTAAACCTATTCTTCAGTTTGTAGGTCTTGCACTGTTGAAGAGGATGGCTACAGGCGCACAGTGCCCTTGCATGGACGTATTTGTATAACAGATCTATAGAAACATTCTCAAACAAATATTTGATAAAAGAAAAAAAAATAGTACTCACTGGAAAGATATGAAAGAATCAGATTCAAGTTCGAAGTGAAAATTTAAAATACATCGTGAGTCTGATGAAACCACTTTTCTTGGTTGCGCAACTTTCTGAATAATACGTAACAAGATGGACGCAAAAGTATTGAGGGCCATGTACACTGTGTTCCATGAATTGTGTTGAAGGAGAATATCTTGCTGACGTGTTAAGAAAAAAACGCTTCTTTTGCAAATTTTTTTTCGGGAAATTCTGTTGAATATGGATCGATAACTGAATGAGAATAAAATTGAGCTGATACTTCGGTCTTTTATTTTTGTAGTTTCATATTTGAATAAAAGATCAGGATGAGAATTCTGTAGAACACTTTGTTGTACTGCTGATCATCATATTCGAGAATCTCGTTGGGATGATTACTTCTTCAATATCATCAGAATATGGTGGATGATTTTTCATAGCCAGGGTAAAACATGAGAATTGCGTTTGTGGTCACAAGAATGGACGAAGAAATATGAATAATGTTGAAATACATCAAGGACAAATATTAGTTGGTGATGGTTCTTAGATAAAACAGAATCATCGTTCATGAAGAGTAGAAATTTTCGAAACGAATCAGCTTTCTGCAACATTGGGACGTTGAAAATATTGAAATTCGATGAATATATTTGATGAAGGGGTGGAATGCTCGATAATCTTCAGGTTTTCAATAGCGCCAGTAAGGAAATGAATCCAGACTGGTGACATTGACGTTAGGAAGAAGAAAATAAATGAAATGAGAAGAACAAGGAGAAGTTACCGGAAATTTATTTTCACCGGACGCAGTTAACTGAAGTGTATTTGTATATGTCCATGTGAACATGCATGTCCACATGTACATTGTGTCTTCATAGACATATATACATACGTGTATCATGTAAGGCTCGTTGCTGAAGTTGACAAAGCCACACGGAGGAACGCGACGTGCAGCCCGAGCACTCGGTAAGACAAGGCAAACCCTCTCCCCCCCATCTTCTTCCTTCGTTACCCTCCAAGAGAAGTTGCGCGACCTCGCGTAATATCACAGCTGGAAATTCCACTGCTCGGAGAAATTCCACCCATCTATGTATTAGACATACACATTTGCTATGTGGTTAAATTTCTCCATATTTGAGGTTGTCCTCTATCGGTGTCTTTTGTATTCCTCGTCCTTTGGTTTCTATATTAATTCAAGAAGAACATGAAAATATCTTCAGACTTCACAAAGTAAATATTTAATCAGTATAATTTATGAAGATATTTCAATATCGTATTTTATTTTATTTCACCGGAATATCGGTTTTATTATCATCATTTTTCCGTCATAAATTCAATTGAATATGAGTCTTCCACTGTTGTGTGAACATGAAAACATTGAATTTTAGATTTTGCCCTTATCTGAAATACAGAAATACACAGTACAATTATTATCAGTAACACCTCAGTAATTACGCTTAGTAATCTCCATTCGTACTAAAATGCAGAAAAACTGCAGTAAATATCTGTCAGATAAAATATAATCAGTCAAAGATAAGACTAATGCATTTGTCAGTTTATTTCATGCATTGTATGTGTATTTATTTCCTGTATTTTTTTTTTCTTTTCCATTCCCATTCCAGTTTTTTTTCACCTCCCTTTTCCCTCTTACTCTCAATATAATAGGGGAAATGGTGTGGCGGCGAGTGTGGGAGAAACGTGTGTGCGTAAAAGCGTATCGTAATGTACACCCATTCCGATAAGACCCCAAAGACCAGGCGCAACGGGCGTCGCCATGCTCACAAGCATTGGCTCCAGTTTTACTGGTGGGGGAGGACGGTGTCCTCGCTACTCGCGACAAAGGACGGGTTATGTTACGACCGCGTGTACGTTACCCGTGCAAATGCCTTTTTCCTTTCTCTCTACTCTTCACACTCCGCCTCATCGTTCTTTACTCATTCATACACATATACATAGATCATGTTTTTTTGTTGCATCATTTTTTTATTATTTATTTTTTTTTTTTTTCATTGTTTTTATATGGAAAAACGACCACTATGAACTTTCTATAATGCTATTCCTTTCCACTGGTCGAAAGAGTTATCAATATCTATGATAATACGATGTTTGGATTTCTCTACAAATGTGTTCATATGTGAATGGAAATATATTTACATTTTGATATGGGACGAGTTGGGTTGTATTTCAACTAAATGCAGAGAGTTTTATTCCAATGGTTGGACGGTACTACACTATGTGCGTCTGAGAACCTGGAAATGATATGTTATGGCTTAGTTTTTGGATATTTCTTGTAGTTTTTTGATATTTGATGTAGTTTTTTGATATTTGATGAAGTTTTTTGATATTTGATGAAGTTTGTTCAGAGGATTGCAATAGCAGTGGATGATGCATAGTTTTCTCATGGTATCAATAGTTCTAATTTTGTTTCTGAAGTTATGATATCAGAGAGAAACACTCAATTGTCGTTGGGGATTTTAGGGAAATAATGCTCGACCTAATTAGCGCTTCAGTGAATATCATAGGCCAAACAATGCGACAATTCTCATAAGACCGAATTTCAACTTCGATAATAATGATCAATTAGCAAGGCAAAAATACGTCAACAATTGAAATAGCTTTTACTTTTGTAAGAACGAATGTCAAGTGTTGAGTGTTGTACATAATCGTCCTAATTTATCGGTGATATTCTTGAAATTTACGGATTGAGGCCACGCTCTCACGATTTAATTGAGTGATCAATTCTGAAGCACAAACTCTCTCGCCAATTTTCAATTATGAATTAATTCTTGAAGTGAATTACAAATACTGAGTGGGTTATTTTTGAATTTGGTGTTTTCGTCGAGTCTTCAATGATGAATGCAGTTTTGAAAAATACTTGTACTGCATCTGAAATGATTTGTTACGAATTCAAAAGTCGCAATGAAAATAGGACAATTGTGATTTTGAAAATAGAATTTCTCTTGTTTAATCTATAAATGTTCAATAGCACTTTTTCTATTCAATTTTTGCACGTGAGAATTGTCAATATCAAAATTTTATTGCAATGAAAGAAGAATAGTAAAAAAAGCACTAGAAGTAGTCAGACAAACTTGTCAAGTTATGTTTATTTTTAACATGTATACACGTAATAGAGTAGTGGTGAGAAAATTTTCCTGGCGAATTGAGAAAATTGACCGAGTTTAGAAGACTCAGTACGTATAAGAGAAAATGAGAGGAGAGTAAGAAAAGAGGAGAGAGAAGAGCACATGGGATTCTACTAGTAGCAATAAATTACTTCTGGTACGCTAGCAGAAGTAGTCGCAGTAGAAAGAGTGGTAGCAGTAGGAGCAGAACGTCTCTAGTCTGGCAATAGTTTCAATTTGGAATGCTCGACTGTGCGAGTGAGTCTCTGAAAGACCCACGAATGTACTTTGATTGCACTCGAAAGTTTCATCCAACTGGTCCAGGCGTTAGAGAAGCTATCATTTTAGTCTCTCTATATTACTTCAAAATTTTTTAACTATTTTACTAATTGATACATGGTAATATGCAGTCATCCATGAACATTTAATTTCTTACAGTATAATCATCACTGAAGATTTTAGTGCTGAGTATCTTGGGATATTCGGGATGAAAGTTCTCTTCTTCTGTGATTTTTATTTTGAATATAAACTTACTACTGGAAAATATACGTCGACAGTCATTTGAGTGAGGATGAAACAATGGTGAAAATATTAAGCACTGAAGTAATGCGTTGATGGTGAAGATCGCTTTGGCTTCTGGGAAAAATTATCTTTTCACTGAAATCTCTGTACCTTTCATCTCTTCAACATATCCATTCCAAAGATTACATCAAAGTTGAAGATGTAGATGTGCACTCATTATAATATTCATGTACATTATGATTTTTTAATTATTCTATATCATCTATTTTCTCTTAACGGTAATTTTTTTTATCTTCATTGCTTTTACTTTCAACTCTTTGCCTCGTCCTTTTGTTGTGGATTCACCTCGTTTCATGATTTTTTCTTCTTTTTTTTTCACTAGGTAATTAATATCGCCGTGAATATTTAAGGAGTCGACAGTGGCGAGTGAAAATGAGAGAATGGAAAATAATGTGTTAATTATGTGAGATTGTCAGTGGTTATAATGAAAATGGTGTGTTCATTCAGTGGAGAAGTGAATGTAGAAAAATGTACTGTAAATTCATCAATCATTTATCTTCATTTCACGAACATTTTTTCTTCTTCAGAGTTCTCCTTGAATATTTGAAAGCTTTCAATATACCTAGCTCAAGAACAAAAATATCAAATGAACAGTAATGAACAAGAGAAACAAAAGTAAATTATGGAGTAACAAAATGTGTTGGTGGAATAAATTGATTCAACTCTCAAAATTCCATATCATTCCATTAATTTATTCCTACACGTCAACCTCTAAAAGCCATCATCATTCATATGTACACAATTTTTTTTCTTCATATTTTCACCATTTTCGTTTTTTTCATTTTTCTGTTTCTACATTTCTACTCTATCTCCATTGCTCTTCACTCTCTGTACTTTTTTTCTTTTTCATTCCCATTTTCCAACTGTCTCTTTTTCTTTCATGTATCTCTTATTCTCTATTTCTGTATGTGGCTCTTTCAAAACCGTGCACTGCTACGTCGCGTCGATATTTTTGTTGGTCGATCGACCGTGCACACGTCGACGCCTTCCTGTTATCTCTTTCCACGGGAGTTGTGTGGGATTTGCCCGTGTGTTGATCATCTCCACGCTTGGCCAGTTATCAAGTGAGCTATTGAACAAACGACAAAAAATTTTTAAATTACTTCAAACAATCATTTTGGAGAGGTGGTAAGAAAAACAAATAAATTTCCTGTCTATTGTCATATTTTTCCCGGCAACTTTTTTTTCAATTCAATTGGATTTATCGGAAGAGTATCATCGGTATGTCCGTTAAGTGTCACATTATTAATTCCCTAAAAATACTCCATCAAATATTTGAACAGGAGTGAAAGGAATTTCATTTTATTTCATACTTGACATTTACGTTGAAATGTTCCGGCAAAATTCCACAGCAAAATTACAGAATTTTTGTCATTAGATAATCGTGGACTTGGATCCTCGTTATAATTATAATTTATTTTGCTTATTTTTTAGATATAACTGTGAGGAATTGCAACATCATCATTCTATCATGCCGTGATAATATAATTGCAGAGATATTCACAGCCCTCCCAACATTCTGGTGAAATGAATAAGAATTTGTAATATTCATTCCTCAGTGAATAACTATCAGATTTTCTCCTTCTCACCATTATAAATGTCATCAACTGTTCATACAGTTACAATTTAATATTTCTCATCCCATTATTATCGAAGAATCATGCCAACTTCTAGAAATGTCTGATATTCTGTAGTCGAAGTATGTCCAGAGCACCATATTAATTCTAATAATTTCCATCTGTTCTCCAACATTTCCCAGTGTATTATTAAATTGTTCTGCTAATGAGTGGAAAGAAATGACACGTGAATATGTAAAGTCCCTGGAGCAAAGATAAAAATAAAAATGGAAAGTAAATGCACCGAATGAAAGACTAGAAAGTAACAGTGAGGTAGTGAGTGAGGGTTGAGACCCTTGGCACAGTCTCGTCCAAGAGTCGGGTTCTTGTTTTTGACGTAACCCAGATGGAAAATGAGAGAGAGTGAATATTGTATGACCTGAAGTGGGTGGCAGGCAACAAGAGGCGATGAAGTTGGAGGTGGTGATGAAGGCGAAGATGGTTGGAAAAGGTTGATGTATATACTGTAAAGAGGGCCGGAGCTAAGGGGAAAGTCACAGTCAGTGTGCTCGGTGCTTGCTCACGAAGACTCGAAAGACGCCGTCAGAACTTGTCTCTACTCGGTACACCGTGCAATGTTAGCTCATGTCTCCCACGTCTGTCCAACCGTGTACTTCAACTACTTCGGATTGTCGGTGAGGCGCGTCATGTTAAGACGTACACTTTTCCCCCTGTTGTACATCTCTTCTTCCGATATTTCCTCCCTCATTATTAAACTTATTTTTATTCATTCCTCAACTACTGAATTTTTTACTCATCTTATCAATTATCAAATTTTTTTTCTATATTTTTATCTCATTTCTAATTCTTAATTGAATTGTGCTACAATTCAGAAACTCAATGCAGTCGTATTCTATTTAACCACAAAATATGAATCTACTCAATTTGCTGTTTGAAGTTCGTTTCTTCGTCATTTATTCCACTCAACATGGAACATCAATAATCTCAAAACCAACTCATCTTCATTTTCCCATTATTCTACTCTCATCAACAATTCTAATATCATAAAAATTTTCATTTTCCATTTCAACATTTGAAAAATACGAATTAGGTTTCTAACGTTGATAATATATAACAAGCGAAAGTTCTATCGAGAGCGAGAGTGCTGACTACAGTTGTGGGACAAGGTAAAAGCAGAAGGTTGGAACAGGATGAAGGAAGGGAAAACGACTGAAGAGGTAGAGAGGAAGATCACGATTAAAGTGGTTGCTAGGTTACTGCGCACCACTGGCTCTAGGTAAATCGCATCCACACTGATCTTATATACACGACCGATGTTCGCGACGGTTTGCTCTCGGTGAAACCTCTTGAATTTTCAAAGCAGATTAGCTATTACCACATTGCGAACATTCGAAGTAAATCCATGTATACATGTACTGTATATCTGTAAATTTATATACATATGTATGTGTATACACACACGTATAATGCTATCGTACATCTTTCACTCTAAGATACTACACTATTCCTCGTGTAGTCTGATCAATATCATCTGTATCTCCTTGATCTTCGCCAACTCCTGTAGGCGACGAGAAATAAATTGTTTCGAAAAAATTCCTTGCAGAATGCATCACCAATTTCACCAAGTCTTGCATGTTCTGACGCGATCAATTACCTATAGAGAAAATTTGAATTAATGAAAGCACCTTCTGGCTGGTGCTTTTTTTCCTTTGTTCTACTTGGTGTATGTTTGATGGTTTTATATGTGCGCATAAATTATTGTGCGTTGAAAAATTCACCAGTCTGTCATTGTTGATGCTTCGTTTGTGAATCTCAACCTGTTAAGATCTAAATTATTATAAAAATGGAAGGAACGTAATTGATATTTCTATTTCTGTTGTGTGAAACTATAAATTTCTGAGTATTCCAAAACTTTAAACATGAATTTTTTTTCATGTTTCGCAACATAGCAGCTTGTAATGATTGTTGATAATACAAAAACACTTTTACTTATACATTTCTTTTATCAACTTGAACATCTTTTCTATCGGAATTTAAGTCGGAAGAAATTGAGTTGGTGCAGCTGGAAGAGAATTTGTGTGAGTCGATCGATGTTCCTTGAATGCCGGAGGGGCACGTGCGTGGATATATAATGGCGTCCAAACTGTTCATAAATATATATACA
>JABMBR010011552.1:0-39502 GCA_018881525.1 Meteorus sp. PSUC_FEM 10030008 | reverse complement strand
TATATATATGTATATAATTTAATTTTTTATCTACCATTAACCAAATAATATCATGATTAAATGGATGAAAACTATATCATATTGCAGTTCCTCTCTCCAGGTTAAGTTTTGTTTCTCTCGTGTGTTCTCCATAAAATCGTTCAAGCTTATCATTGAATTTCGCATTACGTTCGTTGATATAATCAATGTCAGCATCGTCATTGTGTGTTCGTCTTCTGCTGTATTTTTCGCGTTTGGCAATCCTTCAAAACAGAAAAGGATAAGTTACATGATTACGTAATTGCATGGATGGAGATGACTACATTGAAAGAATGATAACGCACTGTTTCTCTAGATCATCAACCATTCTGTCTATCGCATCCTTTTTATCTTCATGCAGTCCGTGCAAGATCGTATTTGGATCGCCATAGAATGCAGGGCCGAGTTTTTCTTTTGCTTTTTCATAACTCTCCATATCTGGTTTGATTGATTTGACTAATCGAGTGTATTGTCTTACAGTTGCCTGTTCAAAATCAGCAAAACCGAGATCTGGATTCTTCTTCTTTTTTTTCCTCGCTAAACGCTCTGCTTCAATTGCGTCAATGTGTAATAATTTCTGTCTGTCATAATCTACGCCCTGAAAGGATGCGAATCAGAAATATCCATTATTATCATAGTGTTTTGGACTGGTGTATATTGACAATAATAGGATTGCGTCTTTACTTCTGCCTCTGCTTGTTTTCGTGCTGCTTCATCCTTCATAATCCATTCTGCTTGACGCTTTCTCGCTTCCCAATTTGACGGTAATTTTTTACGCTTGTCCTCTTCGACAACTTCTTTGTGATTCTGCGTTCGAGCTTCATTCTAATGGAAAACAATAAAACACTGTGAAGTGGAAGACTGAGGTGTATTCTGTATTAAATAACTTCAATTACAAAATTCGAGGTTAGGTATGAATGGTCACAAGCAAAACACTCACTCTTAAAGTATGTAACTCTCGGAGACGTTTCATTCTTTCCGCTTGCTTTTCAGCAAACGTTTTCGTACTCGTACCTGCTCCATCAGCCATTTTCAATTGCGAATATTGTGTTTTCAACACAAAACTGATACGATTATGTGAATGTTATGATGAGTACATTTCTATAAACATAACAATCAAGTAAAATGAGAAAGATAGAGTAGACCGGAGACCTCATAATACGATTTCCTCCTGTCAATACAAGCTTATGCAACCAATCCGGATACGAAGTCTGAACCGCCAATTTTGAATTATATCGAAGTTGGCGAAGTGGCATTGGAGTTTGATTCGCGATTACGTGATGTGAGAGAGGGAATAGCGCTGAATAGTATGAGTCAAATATTATGGAGAATGTTTCGTTTATTATTGGATAATATGAATATACATCAATGATTACAGAGTCTTTATTAATGATTGAAACTTTATTCTCCTCGGCCTTAGATGATTACAGCAAATGGCCGGTAGGTAGCGTCGGTGTGGAGTGTGAACGAATAAATTGAATTTCGAACCGATCATGGAGTTTTTCCGGAACGCTATTCGACCTAACCACCATCAGCATATGAGCTACCTTGGCGCATGCGCCAGTCAACTTTCCGAGAGACTATATATGTGCGCACTCACATCTGCGTAAGTGAGCTGATGGTGTTAATTTAAAGTGAGGGTCGATGTATCGAGACCGAATCCGAAGGAAACTCTTTGGTTAGTTCTGCAGCGTACATCAGACTTTGTTTTAAAGTGCGTTTATTTTCCTCTCCATTTTTCAGGGAGTCAGCTGATCCATTCTTTATTAACTTTGTTCTGTCAAACGTGAGCTGGGTGTCAAGTGTAATAACTGCCGAATTTTGAATATTCGAATTATGAAATGATGAGTGATCGATGATTTTCAAATGATTTTACGATATGGAGACACTGGAATCAATACGAATGTGCCGTTTGTGTGGTGATCAATTGCATAATACAATGGCCATTCATATTTTTGAGAGTTCTGAAAATTATGACAAAAAAATCCGTTCACTCCTCCCGATTTTGGTAAATGATTTTTGGTTATTCTTAGACTGTTATTCTCAACATTATCTGGCCACATGACATAATAATTTGTGATTCTCATTAATTATTCATAAAATAAATTTTGAATCTTTCGGAAATATGTAGGTTCATGAATCGGATTGTTTACCAAAGTATTTGTGCTACAATTGTGGTGAAAAATTGCGAGAATTCTACAATTTCTATTTCCAAGCACTAAAACTCGATGTTGAGATGAAGAGAAAACTCTCATGGATGACAAACAATACTAAAGATCAGCATAATAATTCCTCTACTGTTTATTTTGCTGATTTACAACCACTGAAAATTGAGAGTGAGGTTGAAAACTTGGAAAAATGTAATACTGCGCAATTGAATTCGGATTTTGATTCAATCAGCATGGAATCCAATGAAAACTTCCAAGAAGAAAAATTTAATTGTCTTCCAACATTTTCTACAAATAATGACGATGGTGACCGAGGTGTCATAGATGAAAGAAAGCGACTTCCATTGAGTGTAACTATTCCACTCATACGGATTAAGAATGAACTGGAAAGCAGTCCTATCATTAGAGTGTTGGATTCTAAAGATGATCTCGTTGATCCACGAGACCAGTCTGCATGCATATCTACAACACAAAAAGACATGAAAAGTGATTATAAGGGTATTAACAATATTAATTTTAATTGTTATCCTTCCATTATACCAGAAGATCTAATTAAGTGTGAGACAAAAGAAAATGATGATTTCATACGAAAATTGCGACCGAGACGAAACTTGGTTAGCGACCAAACAACGAGAAAAGCAATCAAAAAAGAAGAAATTGATAGTACTGCACTAGAAATACAGCACAGATCAGGAGATCTGATGGCCGATCTAAAATTATCAAAGAAAGTAGAGATAAAAGTTGAAAAATTGGATTGTGAGACAGTGACACGCAATGGGATAGCTACAGTAAATTCAGATTTCGACAAATCTAAAAATATAAATTATAACTATCCGAGTAACATACAAAATATTCTCAAAGAACCACAACTTCTGATTGAGGATGCTATGCACAAAATGAAACCATTGAGACTACAAAATAATTGTAAGGATATAGAGAGATACGAGTCAAAAGTTAAAATACATATGAAGGGTATCACAGTGAAACTATCAAAAATTGATGTAGCCCAATTGCAGAAACGGAAGTGTTTACACAAATCCCACTGTGTAATATCAAAAATTAAGAAGAAAAAACGAATACATGAGACGTATTCGTGTGAAAGATGTCATGAATTATTTACCAAAAGAGAACTGTACAGATTGCATTTCTGTTACTTCCATTATTGAATTTGCTCATTTCTCTTGATCTTTTTTTCTTATCCTGACGAAAGTAACGCACAATACTATCGAAGGCCTATTTATTATTATATTTCTTTATTTATGTTATCAGCATGAGATATGCGACTTTTTAAATGCTGGACTCTTCTCAACCATTGATGAATGTATCTCGCCTATTGAAGTAATCATGTTACGAATGTACATCTCTTCTCTTCCAACTACGACAAGAAAAAGCAAAATGAAGGTTTTTTCAGTATACATATTTTTTTACTGACTTAATATGAAAGGTGCCATCTTTTGATTTATTTCTATTATTGCATGTGATATCATGAAAATTATTGTTTTGAGTCATATTTTTCGTTTGAAGAAGTTTATAAATGGACGATGTGTTTTGAGAGGAATCATGATTTATATTCCGAAGGGAAAACGGCTTACAGAAATACGTTAAATACCGAACGTTTTTACTATACGTGATTAATATTAAGGAATTATTAAGGGGGGGTCATAATCATCATCCAGTGAGCAGTGGTGAATCAGGGGAAAAAATGGAGTCAATATAACAATGTGGGATTTTTACAAAATATGTGAAATTCAATAAAATTCCGAATGAAATTAATTCGATGCCACATTTTAGTATTCATTGATAGAATAATTCCCCCGGGTGTCTGTAGCATACGTTTTATACCTGAACAATCAACAAAAAACATCATTTTGTTCAGTCTTGACATGAAAACAGGCTCATAATAAATTGACTATTTTCAATTTTACCACGCGCGCGAAATGGTTTTCATCTGCGCGTGACGCGCGAAATGGCGGCGCCATCTTCCGACTTCGCGCTCCGTTTTTCCACCCCCCTTCAAGTAGTGGATTGAGCTGCTATGGTGCACTCAGGATGAAACAAACATCAAACAAACAAATAAAATGATGGTAGTGGACGCCGGAATAATGTTTAGAGATGCATATATTAATTTTATCAATGAATATAACGAGTGAATGTACTTGAAAAATGTCTTCCGATACTATAGAGCTGAATGCGGACGAAGATGTAAGTGATGAATATAATTTACAAATATTTCATTATTCAACTCAACTTTCGTTCACAAATAATTATGTTTTAGTTGACTCTGACAAGTGACGAAAATTTAGATCCATCAGTGAGTTCAAGTATCGGTGATTTCTCAGTTCGTCTGAGGAAAAACATACAGCCAGTACCAGAAACCAAATCACAGAATCCACACGAGAATATTCATGAAAAAAAATGGGCTCTGAAGAGGCCAGAAACAAAACTCGGGACGTCCAATTCAAAGAAGTCTGATGCTCAAGCTTCAACGACACACGAAAGAAATTCAATGGATGAATTTCTTGAAGATGAAAAGCAATGTAGAACACATAAAAGTGAAGGTGCAAAAGACAGGGATGATACATCGTGTGATATCTTAGCTTCGGTAGCGTTTGATAAATACGCTTCTGATTTTGAAAATGCAACTGACGATGAAATTGGAAGTATGTTGGAAGAAATGAGCAGAATGGTTGGTGATATGAGTTCTAATTCATTGCCTGAACACACAGCAAGTGGTGATTCGAAAAAGAATTTGACTGTGGAAGAATTGCTACAAGAGGCAGAGGAACTTGTCAGGAAAAATGTTGGCCTCTCGAAAAGTAATTCCAGAACAGACAATTTTATCGCTGACACGCATCGGAGTAATGGCGATGGTCCAGACGGAATTTATGATCTAGAGGATGTGATTTTTCAACGGATGCAGCAAGAAGTACACAAACACACTGAAATTATCCGAAAAAGTCCAAAAAATGAGAAGAAACAGTCTCCAAGTCCTGATTGTGTAATGATATATGAGAATATCAATACGTTGAAGCCACCAAAAACACTAGAAATGCAAAAACAAAAATTTGACGAACATAAAGTCGACTATTCCAGTAACTCTGATTTGGATGATCCAATTGAGCGACATTCGAAGTCCGACGAAATCAAAAATGATCAAAAGTCGTTGGAAGATAAAGACAACCTACAGAAAGAAATAATCGAAGTGGACAAAGATTTTTTCAATAATTTATTACGAAAATCCGCGGAGAAAGCTGAGGGAAAGATGTCAGGTAGTTCAAGCCTGGGTCAAGAAGAATTTTCACAAGCCCTGAGGATTCTACAGACCCAATCAGACAAAAAAAATCCGAAGCTCGTGGAAAATTCTACAGAAGAGAGTTACTTGGTCAATAATTTTCCGAACAATCCGAAAAATTCAGTTTTCCCAGAAAAAGAGATAACGGAACTGTTGGCGAGAGAATTTACAAAGGATCGTAAGTTCATGAATGACTGTGAGAATTTTGATTACGATACAAATAGGACTGAACAATTCACAAAAAAATCAGACAATTCGGAAGGATCGCAAAGAATCGACAAAGATTGTGCCAAAATCGATGTCAGAACAGATTCACAGAACGAACTATATGCAATAGGTCTCACACCTAGACTTGAATTATTCGCCGATGCAATTCCAAAATTAATTGCAAAAAAAACAACAGAAACTACTGGAGAAACACCATTAGATAAAACACTTGCACATCCAAACGAAGACTTCAAACAGGAACAACTGAATAAGCCAACAATCACATCTCCAAAGACTGCCCAACCGCTGAAACTCTCTGAAAAAAGAATCGTAACAAAACCAAATGCTATGAATCCTTCCAGGAGTTATGATCAACTCTCAAAACGTGTCACATCATTCAAATCATCCTTAGATGACGTAAGAAATTCTAGATCGACCGAGGCTCTGAAGAAATCTCTTCCTCAAAAAAATCCGCTTCCAAAATCAAGAGTTCCTACGAAACCCGCAGCGATTTCTACTTTCGCATCGAAAGTCAAATTTTCTGTGAAACCTACGGTACAAAAGCAAATGATGAACGCCCCTAAATCTTCGGGAATGAGACAGAAAACTGTGGAGTCTGTGGTGAGACATTCATTAGCAGGTGGGGACTCGAGGAGAAACTACACAAAAGATGATTGGGAAATATTATGCCATGAGGAACGACATAAAAATGTTTTACTGAAAAATCAAATTGAATCTGAAGCGAAACTATACAAACAACAAATGGAAGGGATGCGAACATCATTTGAAGAAGAACTTTTCGCTTTAAAGAAACAAAATATAATCCTCAAGGCGAAGATTGATGAGTTGTCGTTGAATGAGAGGAAAGAAAAGAGAACGGAAATACCAAATTCTAAAGCGGAAACCCGAGTTTTATTGCTGGAAAAAGAATTGGAGAAACAGGAGAGCCTTATTCGTACATATGAAACGGAAAATAAACGGTTGATGGTCGATACGAAACGACTGCAGGAAGAGCTGAAGCAATCAGAACAGAAGCAGCGAAATCGAGAGATACCGGTGCCTATCAATGAGAATATAAAGCTAAATGACATCATCAAAGATTTACGCGAGGAGATTTTGAAATTGAATTTCGAAGTTTCTGATTTACGACAGAAAAATTCAGATGCTGCAATGAAAAATGACGATATGATGCAGCAGAATAGTCTCATTCAAGAAGAATTGAATATGTTCAAGGAACAATTAAGGACCAAAGATAGATTTATCACGGATAAGTTACAGAGATTGAGTCAGGATGAATTGGAAACAAAGCGCAAAATGGAAGAGATGAGATTTGAACTGAATTCCAAATCGGAAAAATTACGAATAACGAAATTAGAATTCGATCAATTCCAACAGGCAATTGTGCCATTAGAGAAAGAGCTTCTGGAACTGCGTGTGATCGAACAGAATTTGAATGAAAAGCTCCAGGTATCTCGCAGCCATGTCGAACGTGAAAAAGTTCTCACTCAAAAATTGAAAGATCAAGTCATACTGGATAACAAAAAAATTCTTGATTTGAATAGACAGGTACGAGAAATGGAAAGAATTTTGAAACGGAAAAATCCAGATTCAGTGTCCGCTTTAATCCTTACGGCAAAATCTGATCACGAAAGAATAAACTTGGAGAAAGTCAAACTCTTAGAAGATAGAATAGCATCATTAGAAGGTGAAATAAAAGCGAAAGAAGAAATCGGTCAAGAGAAGTTGGCGGAACTACAGCAGAAGTTTGGTGAAATGAAGGAGAGATATGCTGCACGGGTGGTAGCACTCGAAGAAAAACTTTCGGCTGCTACACCGAAGGAAAGGAAAATATTCAACGATATGTTTACGCAGACTGCCATCAAAAATATGGAGAACAAAAGTGTGGAGACGAAGCGTGATGAAAAAATTAGTACACCAACTGAACGTGATGAGAAGAAGGAGTCAAAAGCACGATGTCCAGATGTCAATAAAGTTGGGCCGAAATCACAAAATTCCAAGGAAGACACTCATCTTATTGCAACAATTCGTGGATTGAAAACGGAATTAGTGAACAAGGACAAGATGGTTACGAAATTAACTAAAGATTTCCAAGAACTACAGAAAACAAACAGACGGTTACAAAAAGAACGGGAGAAGTTGTTGAATGATCGGAGGAATTTCAGACCCAGCGATTTTGACAAAGGAATACGCCAAACTTTGGTTGGTTCAGATTTACGTTCAACTGCAACGAAATCACCCGAGACAAATGATCAAAACTCAAATGTATATCAGAATGGGAACTTTTCTAATGCGCATATCCAAAAATTATCTGGATCGTCTCATCGACTCTACGATCCACTTCAGTACTCGGAAAATGGTGATAATGCAGCCGTAAAGAGATTACAGGACGAAAATGGAATATTGAAGGAGGAACTCAATAAAATGAATAAAGATTTCATGAGTTTGAAAAATAAACGATTGCACGATTTGAATTTACTTCAGGAAGAGCACGAACGTGAAGTAGCCGCACTTGTTAAAGAGTACAGCATCAAATTTGGCGATTCCAAAGTGGTAAAGTTGCAGGTTTGTGTTGCCAATTTTTATTTTTTCATTCGGTATTTTTATTAATTTTCCACAATTATCTGCTGTGACACGTTTGGCAACACATCGCTTCCTCATACATTCTTTCAACACAACTAATTTATTTTTCAATATCCAATCATAATTGTTGCAGGGACAAATCAATACCCAAGTTGCTGTGATAGCACATTTGAAACAGCAAATTGAGAAATTGAGAGATTACAAGGAGCAAGTTATCGTTCTCAAAGTTGAGAGAGAACATTTGGAGAATAAAGTGAAAATGCTAAACGAAAAAGTGAAATACCTTGTCACTCCTGTAAGTGAAAAATAAGGTCAACTTCGTACGTAACTGGAGAAAAATATCGTTCGTTAATCGCTTGTGTTATTTATTCCAGGGAACTGAACAATTGCAGCTACTGCAAGAAAAAATTACTCAGCTCCAACAACGCCATGAAACTCGTGAGATGACATTACAGAATCTTGTTCGTGATTTATTGAGAAACAAAACTCAATGTCGTGATTGTCAAGGTGAGAAAGGAAAGAATCGACAACTCTGCTATTTCCGTCAAGAGTTAGATCACATTCTAGCAATGTTACAAGAAATTGCACATGTTCAGTGAGTTAGTATTTTACCTATCAATTCAATTGTGATAATTGAAATAATCTTGCCACATATACACACAAAATACGATCATTCCGTTAAATAGTTTATAATTGGAATGAAAGTAGATAGCCAAAAAAAAAAAAAATGGAGAACACTAAACATTGGAGAGATGATAATGATATCCAATCGATCTTTCCATTAACTTATAAACTAAATCCAATCAAAAAATTAAATAAAAGTCTGTAGAATCTCTTTACACATGATCGATTGGTGTCACTGCCAAAGAAGATACTGCTGGAGTTTACAAAACTTTGGCATTTATTTTACTATTCCACCATAATGCTGTAATCTTGCCATTTGCATTACAAATAACGCGCAAAGAAACTACTTAATTAATATTTATTTATGCGGATGTGTAATTACTATATGAACTCTTCCAAGTTTATAGACAGATTTGTCTTTCCTTTTGGTAGAATTTTTTGTCCCGTCCAATAATTGCCGCTGTAAATAGATATAAACCATGTCATAGTTTGATAAGATTTATATTAATGAAATGACGCTAGTTTAATTTTGAATTACTTAATTATAAATACAAAAAATATGAATCAACGAATCTTTCGCAAGCTCAAGACTAGGCAAATTAATGTAATATCATAATGCTCTAGATTTCTTGGTTTTCTAGTATTGAATGAAGAGTAACTGATTAATTCCATATGAACTTATACACAAACTCACGGATGTGAAACTTATCATTCCGTGGAAACACATCAGTATTGCACCACAAGAAAATACTTTTTTTTTAATTTCTTTTTGATATGATACTAATTAACTCTAAAGTGAAAGAAATGTACAAATTCATCTTGAATAAAAGATTTTTCTTCGTCCATTCATTCGTATTTCAATCACGATAATGATAGTCGTAATAAATAATCGGAAGTTGTTGACATCAGACAAAAAATACTTTATTTATCACATTGAGAGGTTTTATGTAACATAATTTCAGAGTACAGGTACATTAAATAGCGACGAATATATATGTAATATTTTTCCTTCTGCAACTTCACACTAATATTTTTTATCATATTGAAAGGAGCATCTAAGAATATTTGTCTACAAAGTGGAACTACTGGATAATTTCAGTGGAATGATACACATCAAAAGCGCCAAGGTTGAAGATCCAGAGAATGCAACAAGAAGTTGTTGATAATCCATTTACCAAACTCGTAATCGATTGATTTGCGGTAAGATATTCCTGGGATAAAAATGAAAAATAATTGAATAGCACGACTTTCAAAAAAATATTGACATTTAACTTTAAAAAAATTTACCCAATGAATCCAGTTTTGCGTTTCAGTAATGAGGCCGTATAAACAGTACAAAGTGCCAATAAGAAAGTTTGGCGTATAAATTCGTAACTTCCAGTGCCAATTGTTGATTTAACTAATGGAAATTGTGTTTCAGTAATGAGGTAGTCATTGGTGCGTGCCGTATTGGATTTCTGATGGTTAGTTTGGTCATTGGATCGGGACAATCGTCGTTCTTTAATTGATTCTCGTCGTTCTCGTGAAAGGCGGCGATTTATTTCGGCTGCACGAGAGACCCGAATATTCTGACGTGGAGAATCAGCTCCGTTAAGCCTGGCCCTTTCGGATCGAATGTTACGAGCTTCACCGGCACGAATTTCTCTAGTTTCAGTGGATGCACGTTCAATAAGACGGTCACTTGATCGATGTCTATTTTCTCGTTTGATGTTTTGGACTCTTGCACGTCGTTCCATTTGCCTGTCTAATGATCGACGTTCCTCAACACGCGAAGTTTCACGGCGAATGTCTGCGTTGCGTGACCGATGTGTACGTTCCAATCTACCTCTTCTGTCACGTTGTTCAGATAGTGAACGACGGTCCCAAGCACGAGAATTTTCCACTCCGATTCGTCGGCTCAACTTTTCCTCGCGTTCGGTGGTAGAATATCGCGCCCCTAGTTCAATACGCCTTGCTCTCACTTCGGTAGACCTACGGTTACCAGATTCTCGTGCACGACGTTCTGACAGTCGAGAGTTTTCTAATGATCGGATACCCCGGGCATCATTCTGTCGGATGTATTCAGGATGATATCGATTAAGTGACGCTGACCGACGTTCATCTGTTCTTGATCTCATGTCTTGCCGTGCAGTCAATCTGTTGAAACGGGTTCGACTCAGTCTTTCATTCTCGGATGTACCACGAACAGATCGGGTGTCTCTGGTCCGACGCATCAACATTCGTCTTCCATTATCAACTCGATGAGTGGATGCGTCGTCAACATTTTGGGGCTGCAGAGAAATCGGATGAACATTTGGGCAAGCATCCATCCTGGTTGCATTCAAATTGAATTATTTAATTACGATATTCGTCATCATCATATTCAATATGTAAAATCCATCACATTACTCACTCATGCGGTGCGGAGTGTTTCAATTCTGGTCCAGTTAGACTCCCAGATTTTCCTTCACGATCTCTAGACACCAATCCAAGTGTCAAACAGGCCAAAGATACCACCATTAAGCCGATGTACTGCCAAGAGCGTACGGGCAACACAACGTGGCGGGTTCGTCGCATTTTTCTATGCTGATGAAAAAAATATATCAATATGAAAATATGCAAGTATGGTTATAGGATTTCATTGGATTCTTACTTGAGAATTGGGGAGTTCAGTACTTCGCTCTCTTTTGGGGTTGTAGACTCTTCAATGGTCGGAGACTCTCTGATGCTTCTGGCTTTCATGGGAGCTGGTTTTATACTCTTTTCAGGGTTGATAGCTAATTCAATTGGAGCGCAATCCGTGGTTATCAGTGGCAGCCACATGGTGCTAGTAATGTACCTCAGATTGAAGAGATTGTGAAAACCGCGTAACGCTCGAGAACGTTTAATCAAATGGAAAATTGGGTAGTATATCACCGATACGTCTTACAATATACCAGTAATGGGAAATATTTTTTTTTTTCATCTCACCTCTGTCGTTGGTTGATAATCGTGGATGATCGGAATTTAATGTCAAGATGTTTTCATTTTTTTTCGAAAACAGGAATAATATTCGAGATTGCGAGAACCATAATCTATTTTAATCACATACTATGGTCATTCAACTTCCTGGTTAGCAATTGAGATCTGAAATGAATAACGAAGACCTTGTTACCATTTTGTATGGAATCGTACTCTCACAAAAAAGGTGGGTCGATCAGCTCTACAAGGCGTGAATTCATCCAATAATCAATCCGTCCAACTAGATAAAAAGCTCCTGTCCATTTTCTAACCCTTTTTTTGCAGTGTGTAGGAGTAAATTCGATTTGAATTTGTGGTTAATCTCTCCATACAGAAATTCTCGATAGCGAACTGCTTGAAGTTGATACATTTCTGATAGATATCAACAATTCATACGTCAGATATTCTCATTACCAAGCGTCAACAAGAGCTTGTTGCGTTTCCAAAAACGCAATATTTAGCTTAATGAAAAAAATATAAATTTAAAAATAAACGACGTATTCGTAAGCAATAGAAATAGAATGTCACACACATTAATCGTATGAAAAAAATTGAAACAAAATTTCAAAATATAAATATTGTCTTACATTGATTTATGTATACCTCTCTTTTTAATTGGCATGTATATATTTCAATATTTAATTATGAAATTGACATCTATAGTGATACAGACATATCATCAACACATGAATAAACAAAAATTTCTCAACTACTGAGCATCGATATCAACAACGGCAAACAAAAATTGGGGGGAAATAGTCTAAGACTGCGGAAGATACTTTTTTCAGACAAATTAAAAAGCCTGTGATATCCGAGAAGTATTCATTCTCGCGCAGTTCATATGTTGCCTGACATCAACAACAGTATCAGGAAATTGCCTGCATCACTATCAAGTCGATTTCATCAGCTGTACGCGAATAATCTACCACTGTTTCAACATTATGGGGGTGAATTATTCCTATACTATTCACAATGTTATGGTAATCTTCATAATGTGACGTGAAAAAAAGTTTTTTTCGGTTGCGTCCATGTGTGGTGTACGTGCGCCATGTCGAAAAAAAAAGGAGATCGAGTTCAATTAAATTCATCAGATCAACATAACAACCGTCAGCAACATCCAATAAATACACAGAATGATATAATAAAGGAAGAACAAGTTGATAATCTAACTGTACCCGGTTCATCAACGTCCTCATCAACGTCATCACTGTCATCGACATCATCTTTATTGTCAACAACATCACACCTTCAACTACCAAAACCATTACCCCGCCAAAAATCGCTTCAACAACAATTTGTTGAAGAAATTGAATACAATGAAATTGAAACTGAAGAGGTTAGTTGTTCATCATTGTTATCTTATTGTATTATTGAGGCTAAAATGATGGTCATATCACGATGCATAACCTACAAATTCATTTTAGGGGTTATCATACGATGGTCTGAGAGCTTCTTGTGAAATTTCTCTGCTACATTTAATCATTGATAATTGTAGAACTTCCTACGGACATCACCCAGCACTAAGCGAAATATGAAAAGTTGTGACAAGTAGTTCTGATGATCATCATTAGGTTTAGACAATATGAAGTTTCACTTAGTACGAAATTCTTACAAGAGGTGATCATTTACTTGATGACGCTAGTGTTTGTTCGAAATTGACACTCAATTTTGTTGATGATCTTTAGAAATTGGGCCATTGTCCATACTTGTATATTGTCTATATTTTGAGGTGTTGAATTCTGTTTCTGGACAGCTGTTCCTTCGAAGACATTCACGAATGGAGAAATCCTACACAAAACGAGGAATGAAGAGTATCACAATTTTATTTGTGAAAACGTTTGTATAAACGAACTTCAAACTCTAATAATGTTCGTCCATACAAATCCTGGAAGACAGTCCCAACGATTACCCTCTGAATATAAAAACTCAACAAATAGAAATTCCTCTCGTTCCCTTTCGATCTAATAACTTTTTTTTCCACATGTTCCAGGTGGTGGGAAAAGGTTCATTTGGTGTTGTCTGGAGAGGCAAATGGCGTGGCCGTGATGTAGCAATTAAACATATAAATACCGAGGGAGAGCGTAGAGCATTCTCAGTAGAAGTGAGACAATTATCGCGAGTTTCACATCCAAACATCGTCCGCTTATATGGGGCGTGTACGAAAAATCCTGTCTGTCTCGTTATGGAATACGCAGAGGGTGGATCATTATACAATGGTAAAATTGTTTATTCGTATTCTTCATACTATGTTTGCATATCATGAGACATTTTTTTCCATGATTATCAGTTTTACATTGTGAGCCGAAACCGCGATATACAGCCGGTCATGCCATCAGTTGGGCACTCCAATGTGCTCGAGGTGTGGCTTATCTCCATAATATGAAACCGAAGCCGTTAATTCATAGGTAAAAAATTGTTTTCTCTTCTTTAAAACCAACCAAATAATGATCCCCTTTTCCACTATTGAAATTCAGGGATCTGAAACCACCAAACTTGCTGCTAATTCTTGGTGGTAGAACTCTAAAAATATGTGATTTTGGTACAGCATGTGATTTGAATACATATATGACGAACAATAAAGGCTCAGCAGCGTGGATGGCACCAGAAGTATTCGAAGGTTCACGTTATACAGAAAAATGTGATATATTCAGTTGGGGCGTTATTCTTTGGGAAGTGCTAGCAAGACGAAAACCATTCGATGACATTGGTGGATCTGCGTATCGGATTATGTGGGCAGTACACATTGGACAACGCCCACCATTGATCGAAGGTTGTCCGAAACCAATTGAAAATTTAATAATACGATGTTGGAATAAAATCCCTGAGGAGCGCCCAGCTATGGATGAAATTGTCCATGTAATGACATGTCTCTCAGAATTTTTCTCCGGCCATCTTGATCCAGTGGAATACGAACGGAGCACGAGTGACGATTACGATGTAAATGGAATGATGAATGAAGATGACACAATAAATATGACATGGAACACGTCTGCTAGTCAAATTAATGGTGATGCTCAAAGTAATCGTATTGATGATTGTGCACAGCAATTAGAACGTTCGGTACCATCGCAGAAGGCTCAACCGTCAGTCACGCCACAAATCGATACGGAATCACATCGGGAGATGCGAGAAGTGTCCCGACCACCATTACCACCAATACCAGCTATAAGGACTAAAAATTTGACACCAAATGACAATTTTCAACCTCTTCATATCGACTGTGATCCAGTAGGTAGCCAATTTGATAGTTAAACTCATTTTGTTCATAAATGTATGTGTTCTATGAAAGGGATTGGTTATGAGAATCATTTCCAGAATGCATGGGACTTAGCTACATCTTCAGATTCATCGTGGGAAATTCAAAACATGGCTGGACTGGATGTAATGGGTCCAAAGAACAAAAAGTCCATTGATCGTAAGTTGAAATTCGCGATAAATTTACAGAAGACTACAAATATTAATTTTGGTATGGCTGTTAATCAATCTATTTCTACATATTGCAACGTAAATTTCATAATAAATCACTGTCTATCACGTGTTGTTAGAGCGTAGCAACTACACACGTCAGTTCGTCTTACTACAACCATCTACCAGGGAGACATTTAAAACGCGCGAGTCTCGTCGTTGACGCAATTGCTATGCCTCTCTTTCACTCATTCGAATTTTCTCACTCTTTTTATTCGTCCGACAACGATGCTTGGTTGGTGTGCAGACAGTAAATTATTTTCAGCATGAAATACCCGAGGGAGGCTGACTCACAGGCAAAGTATCAGCAGCAAGCCAAACCGCGAGCTTTCCCTCCCGCTCTCTCTCGTTCTTTCTGTGATCTAATTCTTCGAGGCTACCAGGCTCGATTGAGCCCAAACACGAAAGAAAAAACATATATATGTGTATACATGTATTTGTCAACGAATAGAAGAACTGCGTCAACAAAACAAAACCATTTTCTGCAGGTGTTGGACTGCAAAAAATATCATCAGTGGAAAAAATATTGTCCATATGCTTGATCGCAACTTTCTCTAAATTTTTTTGGGAAACTCATGAATTACTTTCATATTTTTATGATATTAATCGTTGCGGAAGTATATGGCGAATTTTTCTATTTTTGAAAGTACACGATCGAATGAATATTCAGTTGAAATTGGCGTTGTTGTTTGCAGTGTGTAACTCGATAGAAAATAACATAACATTTGGATCGAGATTGAAATTTTATTCTTTCAAGGCACCTATGACTTTACATGTGTGTCTATGTATGAAATTGAAAGAATAGTTGAGCCGAGACTGGATTTATCACGAAGTTCGTCGCGTTGATAAACAGCTTTAAATGCCCGAGAATGAAACAGAGAATTAAAGAGCAAGAAAAAGAGAGAGTGGAGGAGAGATGATTTGCCGTTGGTTGTCGACAGCAGGTGTGGCTGAGTCAGCTTCCCCGTTATAGCTGTGCGTTTGTTGTGTTTAGTTGAGATTTGACGATTGCTAACGAAAGGTGGTAAGTTGTGAGCTCGTTGTACGACCGTCCGCGTCGAACCAAAACCGGGGTAGAAAAGAAAGAGATTTCATCGCAAGAGATTAGAAGAGAAAATTTATTGCTTAACCAATGATAATGCCGGCGCTTTTGATTGATGGGTTTCACGACTAATCGACGTAATGAGACAGTGTGCGAATTATGTCGTTGCTCGGTGATTCAAGGACACTAGCAGAAGAGTTGGATGAGTCTGTACTCCGATTGTGGATGGCAGACGATATGTCGAGTGTCGAGGAAAGTGTTAGTCGATTCTCACGAGTCGTTGATACTGAGTGTCTTAAACACTGCTGGGTTCTTTTGCGTCAGTATTCATTAACCGATGATTAAGAATAATTTCATGGAACTGGCAGGCTATCAAACTGGATATGCCTCTTATTCCAGTCTGTAAATTTCATGATGTTTTATCTGATTCTCGATATTGATAGGCAGCAGCACCAATAAAGATCACCTAGAAAATGTGTATCGACTTCTGGATGCCGAGCTAAGACCACTCACTCCCGACGATACCTGTCAATTGTCGAAGGATATATTTGAAGAACACAAGCAATTGGCTCAAGAATACCTAAAAGTACAAACCGAGATTGCACTCGTGGGCGGTCAGTATAGAAATGAATTGATGAAAAGTTCGAATGCGAATGAGCTCAGACAGCAGCAGGAGCTCCGAAAGCTTGAGGAGGAAAAGGTGATTTATAAACAAGTGAAAGTCTTCAATGATTTTTCATTTTTACAATATTTCTGAGTTATTAATATTTCTTTCTTTTATTCAGGACTCATTATTACAACTTTATTGCAATCTCAAACGTCAATTGGAACTCATGAATGGGCAACGGCGCCCCGGGACAATTGTTAATACACCAAATAATTCTGATCCGAATAACTCAGCCATACCCGGTCATGATGGTTGGGTTTGTGTGCCTAGGCAGGAACCGTCGAGAATTTCCTGATGCTTGACTGATTCAATGATAGTTATATGTCTTTTTCTCTTCATACACATACATGAACATACACAAACACACGCGAAAACTCACAAAAATTTCGTTATTCTTCGTAGGCTATATACATATAAATAAATATATACATATTTTCTGGTGATAAAATAAAACAGTAATTAGTCCGGAAAGAAGAAAGATAAAAATACGTTTTTATTAGGTAATTCAATAATGAAATCATCATTAAAAATAACATTATTCTCTTTCCTATCAATCAGTCATAGACTCACACACATGTGCCATTCTATTCTTAATTGTAAAATTAATTAAATATTCACATTGCTCTACACCAATACGTATGTGAATATCTTCAACAATTATCTTCAAATCAACACCTAGAATCTAATGGAAAATATTTTCAATTTACGTTCTTCATAGTTTCAGGAGAAATAAAGATCCTGTATTCACACGAAAGATGTAACTTCAATAGTCATCTACGGATGCCCATGTGGCTTACTTTCAATCGCTCGTGAATTATTTTCGCTAACATTATTCACCGGGATGTCGGTTATTTCGGATTCATTTTGTAATTGCGCTTGCCACATATCATGATAAACTCCACCATACGATATCAATTCTTCATGTTTACCGCGTTCAACAATTTCGCCGTCTTTCAAAACGAGAATTTCATCGGCGCTTATGATAGTGGACAGTCTATGTGCAATTATAATTGTCGTACGATTCGCGCAAATGCGATTGAGCGCTGCTTGAATATTTCTCTCCGTTTGAGTGTCAAGAGCGCTTGTTGCTTCATCTAATAAAACAATTTTCGGTGCTTTCAACATTGTTCTCGCTATAGCGACGCGTTGTTTCTCACCGCCACTCAGTCTTAGCCCACGTTCACCAACCTGTGTCTCATAACCTTCGGGGAACGTGAGTATTTTTTCATGTATATCTGCATATTTAGCTGCCGCGATTACATCCGCCTCTGGTGCTTCAATTTGTCCATACTGAATATTATATTTGATTGTATTGTTAAACAAGACGGTGTCTTGGGGAACGACACCAATCGCACTTCGCAGTGAATCTTGCTTCACAGTTTTGAGGTTTTGTCCATCAATGCTGACTGATCCTTGTTCGACGTCATAGAAACGGAAGAGCAAACGCATTATGGTTGATTTCCCAGCGCCGGAAGGACCAACGAGAGCAACTGTTTTTCCTGCTGCTACAGTGAAGCTAACATTTTTCAGAATTGTCTTCTCTGGTACATAACCGAATGTTACATTTGTAAATTCAACTTGTCCACGTTTAACAATGAGCGGACCAGCACCAGGCGCATCCAAAACTTCTTGTTCTTCTCTTAGTAGCTCGAACATATTCTCCATATCGACGAAGTTCTTCTGTATTGCTCGATAATAAGTACCAAACCAATTCAGCGGTACGTATAGTTGGATTATGTAGCTCGCAAACAATACATAGTCACCAATGGTCAATGTCTTTTCATATACTATCAAGTCAAGACATAACAATGACCCAGCAAGTAATCCGGCACATACAATAACATTTTGCAATGTATTGAGCATATTTAATGTTATCATCGACTTCCATTCTTCAATTTGAAAGGTTAAAATTGCCTCCCTGTAACTATTCACTTCATATTTTTCAGCCCCGTAATATTTCACAGTCTCAAAGTTTAATAGACTGTCAACACTTCTTGCATTTCGTGCGTTATCCGCTAGATTCATCCGCCGTTGGAACTTCGTTCTCCACTCGGTGACACCGATTGTCGCAACAATATACAAAAGCATTGTAACAAAGACAATAAGACCGAACCAATGGTTGAATGCGGTAACGAAAAATATAACTGCAATCAGTATATCAACAATAGTTGGCACGATAGAAAATAAAATGTAATTCAGAAGATTATTGATTGAGTCAGTTCCGCGATCCATTATTCGCAATACTTCGCCAGTTTTTCTCCCGAGATGCCAACGAAGACTCAGACCATGTAAATGACGGAATAGCTCAACTTCAACTTCTCGCGTTGTATATTGTTGGATTTTTATCCACAGGAATGAACGTAAGTTATTCAATACACCCATACCACCAGTTCCACCCCCTTGGAGAAATTTGAAGAAGACATAAATCACAATCAGGTCCCATCTGAAATACAAAATGAAATCACAAAATTTCTTAAGAAATCAATTCATCGTTATATAAATACCTGAAGACAATATGCTCATCTATCATGCTGTCGACAATTCTTTTATTATAAATTGGGACGTAGAGATTGATGACGCGTCCAGCCAGCAGTAGTCCAAAGCAGAATATGACTCTGAGTTGCAATATCGCATCTTTAGGCCATAAAAAAGGCGCCAGGGTCTTTACTTTATACCAAGCATTCTTCCACGTTGATGAATTGTCGTCTTGGCGCTGATAATTAGTCATAATGAGACAATTATGACAAATAGTCGGTTTCACGAGAGATGTGGATTAATGTTCACTCACATTCTGATAATATTGTGGACGACCGTTTGAATCATTTAGTGATCGGTAATCGAGTACTGTACTGCCGACTATACCCGGTGCTCTCAAACCCAACGCGAAGATGGCTAAATTGCTCACATACCTCAGAACAAATAGTCCCATCTCAATCTGGTCGCTCAACCTGAAAAGTGGGATGCGGAAGTAGTAGTCTGAGTAGTGATATAAATAAACTGGTATATATGGAAACAGCATAGCGATTCTCTGTCAAGTCTACTGCACATTAGTATTTCGACTCACGAATTCAAATGAAACCACCATTCATCCCTTCCAATGTTAACAAACGCGACATTTTCACCAATAAATATCAGAGTCCAAAATCCGAGAAGTACAAGCCCATGACCACGAGGAGGAACACTAGGCAAACGTTTATGTCTCTCAATTCGCAGAATGTGCACTGAGTACGGATAGATAATGATCGTTGAACAAGTCGTAAAGATCTGCGAAAAAAGTCATTACATCAAAATTCACTTCTTGAGAATCGATAGAAAGAGGAACAAACACATTTGTGAAAGTCTATTCATAAATACCATATAACCATAAACAGTTTTATCATCAAGAACAGTAGCCTGCAGGATTATTCTGATCAAACTCAACACTGGTACCAGGTACAAAAGTATTTTTTGTAAATTATACAGTTTGTTTCTAGGCAAAGATTCCACGCTCAACGGGGTGCCATATTTACGATACATCCAGAGCTGGATTGTACCAAATATAAGAAGATATGAGGATACAATAGTGATAGTGATTGTGTCTAGGAAGCACTTCGACATTCCATGAGATATCCATATCTCGTTGAATGTGGTATTCGGTGGACAGAAGGACATCGTGTATGTGTTGGCCATTATGATCCACTATACTGAGGTCTTTTTTTTATGATGTCTCGATTTACTATCAAAACTTGAGAACTGTAATTAAAAATCGATTAAAATAATAATCGATCAAGCAAGTACACATGTTACAAGGACTCGAGAATATAAAGTTAGAATTTAGATAGACAAAATATTACCTCAAATGTTGCGTAACTACCAATGAATTGATAAATATGCGTTTTATCTCAGCAATATATTGCCAAGTTGATATCTGATTGAAGATAACCTCAAAGTTCCAAAAGTAGTGTCATCCCAAATTCATAAACAACGTAACTATCTCTAAACATTAATTGATGGAAAAATGATTCACAAACCTCTGCAGTTCTTTATTTCAGTCCATTTTGTATTTCATGTTTCGATTACTCACGATTGATTTTTAACTATTTGTCTATTTTAATGTCCAACTATCAACACAATGTCGTACTTCATGTTTTGAAGAGTCATTGCGCCAATATAATAACATCACCGTTGAGATTTCTAGTACTTATATAGGTGACAGCCCGTCAGTCGGTTCATATCATACTGTTAGGTGCACGTTCTTTTTTCAATAAGGTAGGGAATAATTAAAATTACGCGGGAGCAGTTGTGAGTGCGAGGGCGCTACCGATTCAATTGAAAAACAATTTATTGATAATTACCTGCAACATTTATACGAATTCAGCATGAAACTTAGAACTCATGTCGTGTCATCGATCTCAACGATTTGTTTGAAACCATAACTATTCGTTGTGGATATCATGAAATCACAGTTTCGGTATAGTATTTATTAATTCAAAGTAATAATCATTTTCTCACATATTCAAAAAAGGATTAATTGCTTTTTACAACAAAATTTACATGTACAATTGGCCGAAAGGTTGATGTAGAGAGATAGTAGTGATCATCAAAACTCTTCATGTCGAAATTAATTAAAATTTCTTCGCTAAATCGCCACTTTCATACATTTTTTTCACATCAGTTCCTCCTCCAATGAATTCACCTTTGACGAAAACTCTCGGGACTGATGTAGCACCAGTTATTTTACCCAAAATTTCTTGGATTTCCTTACCATCTTCTCTATCATCAAGTTCAATGGCTTTATATTTTTTCTGCAATTTGTCGAAGGCCTGGAGCAAATACAAATTAACATTAACTTTTGAAATACTCGTCTGTGTATGTGGTTGTGAATATATCGAAGTGTCTCTTTTTTTCTACCTCTTTAGCCATTTTGCAGTAGGGACAATGAGTCTTGGAGAAAATAACAACTGTGTCAGATTTGATCATCTGATTAACTGATTCCTGCAGGGCTGACATGACTGTAGTTTTGCTGGAAACTAAACCCATCGGCTATAATATCCGATATACAATCAAATTTATAGTACTAAGCATAATACACAGCCCATAACCTTAAAAATCCCATTCATCACACCAGGTTAAAAAAATATCAATAGGAAAAAGTCGAATAAAAATTATATTTGACAAATGGGTATCACCATGCAGATGACTCATAATCTCGTGATTTATCATCAGGCTTACGTCGGAATTTTTTTCTTTTTCTTCCATTCTCAAGGGAATAGGATTTTCCCAGAGAAAGCTTCCTTATGAATTGTTCAAAAAAATCGTGGAGGTAACACATAATTTACAAATGGTGTGGAATTTCCTAAAATTCCTGATAAAATGATGGTGAAGTCATTGATAACCGGAGAAACCTGATGATATGTGAAGATGGCTAAATGATAAAACAAGCGAGTGGTGCTATTTTGAATGTAGTTGTCATGATAAGCAGGTACGTTCATGCAGCATGTCATGGATCGAACGAATGATGGGATAGGATAATCGCAAATGCTTATACATGCGAATAATTTTTGTGAATGTTTGATTGTTCAGTTGGCTGTTTAACAGAAACACTCACGATCTCTGATTTTTTCGAAGACTGTATCTGGAATAACTCAACACTGGACTGTTGAGTACAATCGAGTGAATGGTGATGTGTGAGGTTATCATTATGATTATTGTTTGGAACGATTAATTTCTCTCATATTTCCTTAGCTCGATGTATCGATTGTCGATATCTCTGGCAATGTCGAAGTAGTCGCACAGTTTGAATTTTTTTTGGATGATATATTCGAAATGGGAATCATTCGTGGATGTAATGGGTTATATGACTATCAACGGTTTAATTCATATTTGAATCCGTCTGTGTGAACGATGAAACATTTGCCTCTCTGCTGGAAGGTTTCATAAATTCAAAATTTGCTAACATCAAGGGATATCAATATGTAAAACAAAAATTAATGGTTATTCATGTTGATATGATGTTTTTTCTTTTTCTCTCCAACATTGGTGAAAAATTACTTTTTAAATTAGATATAAATATTTTGAATACATCTATGGATTCTTTCAAACTTGTTCTATCATATGCCTTCATGGAATCCGTGATTTTAGTTGGCCCATCAGTTTTGTTATTTGAATTGTACGTAATTCTTTCCTTCCAAACTGATGAAACAGTCGGTGACTTTTTAGGATTGAACGAATCAACGTTATCTACGTCGAAAATGATTGCAATTTTCCCAGTTTCAGGATGTACTGAAAATGGCAATTTTAAGAGATGATTGAGGTTTTTTGTCACACTGGCATCCAATCTGGGGTAGCAATATCGTAAGATTGTCTCTTGCACGAAGAAACGGCGTTCTAACCAAACTTTATTTTGCTGCGAATCGAAAAATACATTAAGAAAACATTTATTCAAGTAGCCTTCCAATTTGTCGAGCTAATGAAAATATTTACCGTGTTCATCCGTGTTTCGACATAATCCAAAAAAGCTTTCCAACGATCTAAACTTGTCAGATAGTTGCTGAACAAATCTCTAATTTCATCCTTCGCAGTTTTTGTAGGAAGCAAGTCGATGAATCGATCAATTCTTTGTTCACTACCTAACATATCTTGTTCGACCACAATTCTCGGAATAAAATAAGGCTCAATTATTCTTAATGCACGTCGTATAGAAACATGCATTCTGTTCAAATGCACTCTAGTTTTCCCAAATACACTGCCTTTGACGAGCTGGAAAAAATCGGCAATACCTGCTCGCTGACTACTCTCAAGCCATTGAACTTCAGCATCACAAACCCATACATGAATTCCTCGTCTCCCGGAATAGACCCAAAGAATATGTTTGAATCCCCAATCCTCTGTAACGAAAGTCGAACTATTAGAGCAAATGAAATGAATTTGCACAATACCAGAACTCTGATACAGACTTGATATCCAGGAAATCATTTGAGTTACCTCTGAGAGAAGCATTGAGAATTTTGCAGGCTATAATTATGTAAGCCCAACATTTCTCACAAATGTTTGTGCCGGAACAACAAATTCGCAATTCGTCGTAATCAGTTAAATCAATATCAAATATCAATTCTTTGTGTATTGGTTTCAAGTGCATTCTCTCTAGATATCTGGGGCTGAAAAGGAAGGATATACAATTTCATGATATTATGAATGGATTCCTAACAATAATGACGTGATTTCCATTACCGCATGTTGTAGACCGCACAAATATCTACTTTGGATGGTGCTTCCTTGTCGAATAAAGCTACCATCTCCTCAGCATTGGTGAAAGATATATATCTTTTGAATGATCCATTCAACGTTGTGTATGCAAACTCACGAGATTGGAAAATGCTTACTGCAATTAGGGTAACTATCGTTAACATTTGCTCAATATCATCAGAATTGAAATGATTAACAAGTGAATGAATAATTACTGTCGCCGTATGAGAGCCATTGTACAATTTCATCAGCTGGAAAGAATATTTTATAATAAAGTTTGAGGAATCTGTGTTTTCTGTCCGCAATTATTCCAGCCATTGTTGTTTAATCAGGAACATTTGAAGCGATTCACTATCCGACCGCTGGGAAAATCATTAAACAATGAAGTTGAGTTCAAGACATCCAAACAAACTTTCCGTTGCATACTTGGATGTACACTGTTTTGTTGCGAATTGAAGGTTAAATTGCCGGGTAGCTGGAGAAGTCTGTCAGTTTCTTGTTTATATTTTGGTGAAGTTAACATATTCCGTCAGATGGGAGGATGTGTCTCCCAGCTAATCAGTTATAGATACATGAAAATATTCGCCAGATTCCGCAGTTATCATCTCAAAATCTGAAAAATTTTGATTGATGTAAATATCGAAATGTGATCCTGATATGAACAATTACACGAGAATTTTATGAATGTTATGTTAAATTTACTGGCAGCATTCCACATGTATTTATAAATCCCCCCCAAGATTGTATATAATTCGTGAGGATGATATGCAGTTAACCTAACTTTCTACCGTTTTTGTCAGTGATTCTGAATTGTATGCAGAACAAGTTTCAAATTCAATTTATACAACTAAATATTCTTCTTCGAATGTCCTGATTGAACTAAATATTAAGAAGATGATGACTGACATTGGGGAAGCTGCGGCTGCGGAGATGCAGCCTAAAATCACTTCACATGAGCCGTAATAACAATATGTTATACCTTTTCGATTTTAGAATACACCTGCATATTTATCTAAGGATGATGGTTGTCATGATATTATTATAGGGAGCAGCTTGTCAATATGACGGACGCGATCGACAACTTAGTTGAAGGAATAATGCAGATTTATCAATCTCCATTGGAGCAGATGAAAAATGAATTACAAGAATTATTGTAAGAATGGTATTGTTCTGTATGAGTAGTCAAGTAATGATAAGAATGACGTCGCAATTTTACTTTCGTTGAATAACATCCACCATTTACTACTTAGAAAGAAGCAAGAAAGTCTGGTTGATAAAATGCAAATGGAGAATAAACAGTTAGCAGAAACGGCTTCAGATGAGGAATCTGCGGAAATGGTAAACAGAATTCAGAAAAACCCAATTCCAAGAAGTTTTTTTGTTTCATAGAATGGTTTTTGGTTTCCAGTATTCAACAATTAAAACTTACCACGATAAATTAACTCGAATAAGGAAGGAAATGTCAACAATTCATGAAAGGACTATTAAATTGAAGGTAACGAAAGAACATAATCGAAACAAGAATATTTCATTCACCTGTTATTCGTTGTCATCTAGAAAAGAGCACTACGTTTGCAACAAATGAAGCAGAAAGAAGCTCTGGCGAAGGAGCACAAACGAGAAGAAGAAATACGACGAGAACAAGAATTAATTGGTAAACCATATTCCAATTGAATTTGTTATCTCATTCCAGTGAAGCAAAAGGAAAACTTCATTTTATTTTATCAGTATGATGAATACATCAGTACTCAATATATCGTTGAATTATATATAAAAAAGAATCTTTGTTAAGGGCTGTTTCTTGTCTAGTTCGTTCACCACATGATTGTCCATTGACTACTGGGCTTGCAATCGTTCGATTTACCACACAAATTGTTGAATGTTGTTGACGTAGGGAACCCAAGAATTTCTCGATCTTCTTGGATGCGAAATGTAAATGTCGATTCTTGAGTTCCTATGAAATATCTTGGGAACGGAACAGAATTTAATTTATTCACTGACAGATCAGAGATTAATTGTGTTTGGTGATAGCAGAATATGAACGAGATTCACCTGGCAGTAGAGCAAATGATTTGATCAATAATCGCAGTACCACCGTCTTTAATCTTCTGGTTCAACTTCTTCATAGGTTTGTATCGGTATACTTTAAAATCTTGCAAATTTAGCTCCAGTTCTGCGTATTCTGCAATAAAAAGGTGATGATTCATTTATTTCGTATAGTTTTGAAGGGAGGAAAGTAAGTTACCTTCATCATTCGCATCAGTTGCTACAAATACAGTGTCAAGTTTGAGAAGTTTCATTTTTCTTTCCAATTGGCTTGCTGCATTTGCGATCGTTGGTACTGTTTCACTGCGACTGATCACAAAATCACGTCTCCGTAAATGAACTGCCAAATATGGACCACCAATAGCATTTCTCCGATCTTTTTCATCTCTCCAGTCGTCTGGTCGCTTGATATTGTCTCTTTCATCAGTTGAATTTAAAAATGATCTCCGGAATTCATCAGCAATTTCGTACAGCGTCGAATGATAGCGCATACTACGTCTTGCTCGCCAAAAATCAACTGAACCGTAGTGATCATGCAATGCTATTTCCATGTGATCGAATACGTAAGATCTTTTTCGGTAAAAGAAATCGCATCTTGATTCGATTATCATTTACTTTGATGATAGAAGAGGCACATTCTTCGGTTATTCATACCTGTATTGTTCTGGTTGTAGATTCTGCATGACATTCGATGCAGTCCCGTGAAACGTAATGCATTTAAAATGTTTTGCTGAGATGTTATGGTAGCCCCAAAAATATCCCGTGAATTCATGACTCCTACTCTTTCGATACCTTGTTCCATCCTTCGGGCAATCTACAATCACGTTTCTATCTGTAAAATCTCCGGTTTCAAACATTTTCGGATCATTTTGTAGCACGTACACTTGATCCAGAACAGTTCTTCCACCCTCTGACCTATATTCTAAAAGAAAACATGATGTGACAATTGATTCCATTTCCTTATTTGTATCTTGGAACTAAGGGTGATTACCTTTCGCAAAATTATACATTTCAATGACTGGTATGAATCGTTTGAGGCTTTTTATGTCGAAGAATGTTCCCCACGGTATTTGTGATTGTTCGCCAACATCCCGACTTTTCCAATGCAATAAATGACCTGGGTGAAATCAATGGTGTTATGAAATATATTTTATTATGAGAGGAGAATTGGGCAGACCACGGATAATGTCGTGGAAATTACCCCATGGTGGCAGAACTAACTGCCAATCATATCCCTTATAAGTTTCTATCAAACGTTTGATGAATACTGCAACCCTTATGTATACATCACGTCGTAAATTGAATCCTTCTGGAGGATTGACATCGTACAGAATATATCTGGAAATATCGAAGGTTGAATCAATCTATTGTTCGAGTAAATTCGAACAGCAGGAATGAACAGAACTCATTCATAGATAGATGATGAACTGGGACCATAATCGTCTTTTCCGTCGGCTCAATTGAATCTGAATAAAATTGGAGTACACATTCGGATATGTGGAGATTGTCTGGATACAGATGGAGGAGGATAGGGCATCATTCATGAAGTTAGTTTCTCAATGTCAACCGTCCTCAGCAGGTTTCTGACCCCTGAAAGTACTTTTATGATGATGACATAGAATATCAAAACTTTTATCTCGATTATTCATTCCTTCAGAATTTTTTGACCGCCGATTCAATTAGAATATAGTTTTATAACCTCTTAGTGTCTAAGCGATGATAGTCGATACCACAGTCGTCGTTAATTTTTGCAGAATCTTTCGAGATTTCACAATATTCAGTCTCAACAGAAGCATTAATAATGGATAATGGTAGAATTATGACACACAAAATCTTCAATGGATACATCATTTATTATGGAATGGATCGCTTGGAGGTTATGTCAACGAATCTCTTGTACTCTCAATAAAATCATCGGAACACTTGCGGCCATCAAATGATGATCCGAAGGGGAAGTTATACTCGTTCCTCTCAATGTAATGTAATAGAGAGAGTTGTAGTGGGAAATATTTTTGAATGAGTTGAGAAAACTAACTCTAGTTTTTTCTGAAGTATTGTTCAATTTCGCTTTTTGAGTGACCATGAGTCTCTGGTAATACAATTATGATGAATGCAGTTGCAATAATACATATAGAACAATAGAAATAAACTGCACTGGAGAATTCGTATATCATCAGCAACGGATAAATTTGTAGTGATGCAAAATTAAAGATTCCTGCTAAGCAGCACGTTACAGGGCCCATGAAGTTAATGAATTTTGTCGGATAAAGCTCGCCGATCATCGCCCATGGCAACGATTGGAAGCCAAATGATCCCGCACACTACAACGCAAAATTCATCAATAATAATCATTTTGAAAAATGTACCGACATTCTTCTTTCTGATGATAAGATACTCACGACGAAAATTAGAATTGCAGCTATGGGAATTGCTGAATAATTTTGGTCAAGGTGAATTGAGTCTGTAAATTGTACATAAACTCCTAAAACACCAAGCGAAATGGTCATTCCAACTCCAGAAATAATTGAGAGTAACCGCCTGCCCATTCTGTAAATCATATTACGTCAGAAAGAGATATACAGAGGAATCGATTGTTGCATGAGGAGAATGGGGAATCAACCTCGGACTGCACAAAACCAATGCAACACCTCCAATGAATTGAAGCAGCCCAATCATCACAGTTATAGAATATGCATCGACACTTATTCCACTACGAATAACAATGTCAACAGCATATGCAATGATAACATAAATCCCACAGAATTGTTGGAAGAGAAAATAAATATTGAGGATTGCAAAAGGTTTCCATACTTCTGGTAACTTAATAATGCTCAAAAAATTCAAAAACTTTTCCGATTGACTCAGCGATGATAAAGGTACATCGAACGTTGGCAGATTATTTTCAACGGTGTTGATATATTGACTCTGCTTCGACGGTTCATGATAGATAACCATTTGATAAAATTCTTCTTTGAATTGCGGCGTCTCGGAATCCAAACCACGAAGACGAAGTAAGGACTCTTTCGCCTCTGACGATCTTCCTTTATGCAACAACCATCGAGGACTCTCAGGAGTGAAAAAAAGTATAGAAATTGTTGAGACAATTGGTATTATCACTGATACTGCTGCAACCAATCGCCAATTATTCTGTAAATAGTGAAGAAGAACGATGAGTCAGTAAAGGTAAAACTATTGCATTTATCATCACGAACAAAAATATTTCCTCGTACAGGCATAATAAAACCAAAGAAATAAATCAACATGGTTCCCCCACAGCTTGCAATATTTGTACACGCTGTCAAAGTCGTTTTATCTTTCAACATCGCAATTTCAGAAAGGTAAATTGTTGCTGGTGTTGATGCCAAACCGTAACCCAGACCTAAATAGAGAAAAATTTGCGTAAATCAACAATAACATACATGACATTATGTTTGATAATTCAAGTGAACCTTTACGATTTTATTTACCTGTAATAAATCTTCCAATGAGGAGTTGCGGAATGGAATAACTCGTGGAAATGATAATCCAACCGATAAGAACAACTATCCCAGAACTCATCATCGCTATCCGCCGTCCAGATTTCATTGTGAAGACGCTGATAATGCAACCGAAAGGTATTGCAATTCCAATTATTGATGCTATAACATTTTATCAAATAAATTAGCATTGCTTATCAATAAACGACATCACTGTTTCATTCAGCTGGTGATGGTGATATCTTGTAATCTCAAAAATGATTGACTTGCCAACGAACTTCATCAAATTGCGTGCTAATTACCTACGAATTTTTCTGCGAGCTGACATTGCTAATGCGAAATTTCATATTTTTTTCAGATTAAGATTACATAAAAATTTACCAAACCATGTTGCGGCACTGTCATTTTCTTTCAATAAAGCCGAATCGTTATTGGTATCGGTGAGAACTGGTAATTCCACTGCAGAGTATCCGATGACCAGCCCTGATCCAACTAAAGTCATCAATGGGTTTAAACCATAGTAGAACTAAATGGTAAAATAAAATGGATATCAATATCTCAGTTCATTGATTCCAAGTGGATGCAAATTTTTGTAAGGAAAAAAACCGAAGCCATACGAGTTATCTTTCACGGGTTCATTGACTAGACAACGAACTTCTATATCCAATTTCCATTTGTATCATCACCCTTTCTCTTTTCATTCTTCAGTGTTCAATCAATACTTTGTTATTTACCTGCAACAGTGTAGAACGATCAGGCCAAACAATATCAACACCAAACATTTTGCCACACAACAATCCCTTCGTATTCAATGATGACAACCACAACGAAAATCAGTAGTTTGACTATAAAGTTTCATTCACGTAGTTAGCAGTGTTTCCAATCCAACATTTGTCATGCGATTAAATTCGACTCATATCTGTCATTGATAAAATCTTCAATCAAGCAAATGATAATGCACAAAATTTCTTATGAGTGGTTTACACAATATTGACGTTGGTGATCATCATTCCTTTTTTTTATTCAATGATTCTACTGTTTTAATTGAACACAGTGTGTTTATCAGATGGTTTGGGGATAAAAACTTCATTCAATTTAATCCGAGGATGATCTCGTCCATGACATAGACAGAACAAATATACAAAGATCAGCTCATATATATCATTGCGATAGCGGAAGTAACCACATTGAGTGAGATAAATAATTGACAATTGATCTCGTTCTTTGAATCATTGACAACAAGAAAAAAAAATCGTGATAAATTTATATATCGAATTAGAAATTGATTGGCAGAGTGCAAGGCAACTGTTATACAATAAATTTCTGAGTAAATCTTCAGGAAGTGTCATTTTGTCATTCTTTTTCGTCAGTAGATTGTGATGTTAGTCATTTAATTAACAAACCATACTTAAATCAATCCGATTAAATATGATGATAGCTGATATAAATTCTTGTGAGATAAAGTGGTCGTCAATTCGTGGTCTAAGTCTGAATGGAGTGGACGCATATTTTTGTCAAGCTTCAATGTGTTGAAATGATTATTTTTTTTCTATCTGTTTAATATAATTCATCTTCATCACTATCGTCGCTCCGTTCTCAGATTCGTTATCTCCAATACATTCTGTATCTCCATTTGCTTTCAAGAAGCCTCTCTCCTCACCCATTTCATTCTCTAGTCATCTGCAGTCGATAATTGGGACTGGAGTCGTGTTAAAGTATCGTAACAGGGCAACCTTCGCTTTTCTTTGAAATAATAATTGTCAAGTGTGTCATATAAAGTATTAAACGTATTCGAAAACAACTTTCGCTTCCTGATGCAGTCGATTTAATTGAATGAATTCTTCTGGCTGGACCATTGACGGAAATAACTGATAATCATCAACACATGAGATTCGACGTCTCAAATAGCTAAAGGAACAAATTTTCATTATTTATTTTTGTGTGTACGAACAATCTATTGAATATTTATTATTCTACGTGTGTAATAATTGTCCTCCACTACCGAAATTCAACTATTGAACTTCATAACGTAACTGTGTGTCCGTGATACTAATTTGTCAATACGAAGTGAAATCGAAATATTTTATTATACGAATAGAGAATGATGACTGAAAATGGTGGAGTTTTGGAGATCAAGGTATGTAAAAAAACAAAAGTACTGAGAACAAAAAAATATTTACATGTTGAAACACAATTTAACACGAAAAGTTTCTTGTTACATTGGCTCGTGTGTGCCCATATAATCGACGCCGTTTCTCATTCATTTCGTGTTATTATTATTATTTCGTATTACAGGTCGAGCCAAGTTCAAATGAGGAGTTGGAAGCACAGAAACGACGAGGGCTTATTTATCAAGTGAGAAAGCATTTACATATATGAGAATGAATGGAATTATCAATTGGGATGAGTGAATACATAAGTGATAATGATGGGAAGTGATTTTCGTGTTTATGCATAAAAATGAGGCTGACCGAATGACACAGGCTTTGTTGTGAATTTTTTTTATCTTTATTACCGCGAATGAAAAAATGCGCATTAAATGCACAAAATGTGTGTGCATGTATCACCTAACCGGTTTTACTTCAACTTTGTGTTCAATAATACATGACATTTAATTCGGTTGATTGTCATATTACAGTGTCTCATATTACGTTTAATATTCTATTTCACACCCCATTCGATAATGGTCTCATTAATTCGTTCAATTTGTTGAATATACTTGCAAAAATAATCTTTACACACTTGATACAACTTCTTGAATTTCATAACGAGCAAAATGCCATCAGAGAATGTAGACAACTGCGACAAAGAACATTGTAAGCATCTTGTTATCGCAATTTATGATTCACACAAATGGATCAGAATAATTTTTCCTCTTCACACTTGTTTCACTCACTTTACACTTTGTTTATATAATAATGACTAATATTTTTTATTTGATCACTGTTGATTATAATCTTGCTGTTGTCAAAATGAGAATGTTGCATTGATAGAATGAATAAATATTGGCCAATGACAAATGGATAAATCACATTCCAAGAATATTTATACAGGTTTGATAATTTATTGCTTTTGTTTGAATAAGTGAATAGTGAGCTTGTGTTAATTTCCACGATGGAATAATACCGCAATATAAATAAATTCAATGCGGAAGAGTCGTGAAATTTTATGTCAATAAAAAGCTGTTGGAATTCAATCAACAGATCAATTTGCATAAGACAATAGCAAACAGATCTCACACAATGATTTATTATTTCCTAGATGACAATGAGCTTCTTTGCAAACATCACAGTCCTGGGTCCAGCTATGAGCATGGGATACAGTGCAGTTATTCTTCCAATTTTAAGATCTGATAAGAGTGACATGACGATAACAACAAATCAGGCATCATGGATTGGTCAGTATTTATTAACATAACCAAAAATTGGATAATAAAATTGTCGGAGTGACATTCATTATTTCCATCTGTTTGTTGAAGCTGGTGCAGCAGCGCTCGGGACACCTATTGGATGCATCTTGTCCAGCTTTGTAATGAAACGTGGACGACGATTGAGTTTAATGGTGACTTCATGTTTCTCATTGATTGGATGGATGCTAATTTACATGTCAACAAATTATGAGAAGTTAATTGTTGGACGTGTGATCAACGGCATTGCAACTGGTCTCGCATCAATTACAGCAGGTGTTTATACTGCTGAAATCACTGTATCTGCATGGAGAGGTACATTGGTGACATGGAGCAGTATCGCAATAGCATTGGGAATATTTTTAGTTTACGTCTTCGGATATTTTATCCAAGTAATTAATTTCACAAGAATCTTATTTGAAACTGACATTCTGACTCATATTATTTAATCTGACTCATCGACTTGCTCATATTTCAGGAGAATTGGCGACAAATAGCGCTGGTCTGTGGTATATTCCCAGCGTCAGCAATCATTTTATTAATTTTAAGTATTCCGGAGTCACCATTGTGGTTACGAGACAAAGGTCGTATGGATGAAGCACGTGTGGTGATGAAAAAGTTTCGTGGTGTACCAAAAGATCATTCGGTGACTGCTGAGATTGAAAATGAACTTCGTAATGTGAAACATAATATGAGATCAAGAAAAGATTCGCTGTTGAAAAATTTGATGAAGAGAAGTGCACTGATGCCTTTCGCAATAATGCTCGGTTATTTTTTCTTCCAACAGTTCTCTGGAATATTTGTTATTGTCTTTTATGCAGTTGATATAACATCGGAAGCAGGTGTCAAAATGGATGCATATTTTGGAGCGATTTTAATCGGTTTAACACGACTAATAGGATCGATTCTTGTTGCATTTGCATCAAAAAAGTGGGGCAGACGAATTCCTTCGATTGCATCTGGTGCTGGAATGACATTTTTCATGGGAATATTGTCAATGTATGTTTTTCTTACTAGTCGTGGGTATGTTATTGCTGATGGTGGTTTCACGCCTGCCATTTGTATTCTCATGTATATCTTTATGAGCACAATTGGCTTTTTGAGTTTACCGTTTGCTATGGTGAGTGAAATATATCCAGCTAAAGTGAAAGATGTTCTCACCGGTTTGTCAGTTTGTATTGGTTACATATTCAGCTTTATCACCATCAAGATGTATCCAAGCATGTCGAGTTTGATGGGTAAACACGGGGTGTTTTTGTTTTTTACAATTGTTTCTTTGTTAGGTACGATATTTGTTATTTTGTTTTTGCCAGAGACTAAGGGAAAGACATTACATGAGATTGATGTTTTATTCTCAAAAAAAAATCAAAATGATGTTGATTCACAATTGACAATGGAAAAGGAAAAAATGTTTAAAATTAATGGAATTGCGAGAGGTGTCTAGAAAAAATAAGATAGGGTGGACAATTCGTCGTTTATGCACCTCATGACTATCATGAACTTTCGGAGAATATTTACAAGCAATTTTCACTGATTGTAATTCTCATATTTTCAATGATAAGAAGTAGAATTCGTAAAGTTATACAGGAAATTTGACATTTCTATCGTGCCAAAGAAGCTGATTTAATTGTAAACAATCAGAAATCGTAGAGAAGAGAATTTTTGGGACTCCTCTCCAGCATTGAATTTAATTCCAAATCGAGTGTGGAAATATTGTATGGTGTTTGTAACCTTGAAATACCAAGCGATGAATTGAGGAAATAAATGATTGAATATATTCCTCTTGAACGTCATCGTGCACGGGTAAATTTATGTGATTCAAAGTGTGAGTTTTTTTTGTGGTAGTGTGTTAAGCTTGTATGTTTCACACACTTTTGTAAACATATATTTTCAGGACAAATAGCGGGCGATCGTAAATATAAACTAGATTTTTACCTCTCATCTTAGTTACCATTGACTCAATGAATAATTTATCTTCTTTTTTATTTGTTTCTTCACGAGCAATCTCATGTATGATAATCTCCACTCCACTACACGTTAAAATATTCTGTATAGAATTGGGATATAAATAAGAAAGCTGAAGTTTATGATTGTGTTTTTGTATTTGCCTTTTTTTTTCTTCAATTTTTTATTTTCTTTCATTTCATACTTAAAATTCTTAAATAATAAATTAACTAATGTAGTAACAATCAAATGTAAATTCAATAACAAAATCAGAATGTACAACAAATGTAGAAGTAGGTGCTCTATATGAAAGATGCGGTGTGAATTGAATAATATTTGTGTGTTTGTGTCACGCGCGCAAGTGTATACAACAATTAACAAGAAGAAAAAAGAAATTAATGAGTGACGTGTCTCACGTTGTTTTATAATGTTTTTCACTGATTTCTTTTCGAAAAAAATGTCTCAAGCTGTTCTTCATGAGTGTAAAATTTTAAATGACAACACTATGAGACACTCAAAATAAAAATTCAATGCAATGAACAAAAAAATTAATAAATGTCCCTTCCTCTTTTCAGTTAATCAGTGAAAAAAAAACGCGAAAATAATAAAATTATTGTACTAGTTTTATAGCTACTATCAGTCCACAGGAGAAATAATCGACTAATTCAACAAAAAAGATAGTCGGCCATCTAGAATTACCTGAACTTAAACATTAGTAATTTCAATTTAACGTAGAATCCATTAAGCTTTGCAAACATTGAAAAAAAACCGTGTCGGGCGATCGTGTGATTTTTTCCTTTTCTTTGAATTAAAGTACCCTATCGCCTTTCACACCTGAAGGTGTAAGTGTCAATCGGTAGTGCAAGGTAACCAATTGGTATTTTGTACGATTCATCTTTGAATGGTATGATTGTAAAATTTTTCAATATACTGGCGAGTATAGAGAAACTGAGATACTGCACCAATTTATAACCCATGCACGACCTTCTGCCACCACCAAATGGCAAAAAATATTCTGGCTTTGATATCCTTCCATTTTTAATGAATCTCTCTGGAATGAATTCAGCAGGTGCACTCCACAAATCCTCAGACATATTCATTTCATAATTGTTTAGGAATATAAATGTGTCCTTTTCAACTTTGTATCCTGAAACAATGCAAAAAGAAAAAATTTTTATTGCCAGAGTATTTTCAATTTGACTTGAGACAATTTTCATCTCATATTGAATATTGAACTCACCAGCAATAGAAGTGTCTTTGTTGGATACGTGAGGTACAATTGGACTGGCAATGTGTCGTATGGCTTCCAACAAAATAGCTTCGGTGTATGGCATTGAATATCTGTATTCCAAACCAACTGTAGCACCTGCGATATTTTGCGCGTCAATTTCTCGTTGTGCTTTTTCCTGAACGTGCCTTCGTGTTGCCAAATAACCAAAAACTTTCATGAGGAAATTGCCAACTGCTGAATGTCCACCGATAATGTCTTCAAGTGCAAATAACGCTGTGTCCCATGACATTTTTGGTTCAGCATCAGTTCCAACATGATTAATCAGACAGTCAACATAGTCATTTTCAGGCATTTCTTTAGTCCAAGTGTTCTGACGATTCTCAATGATATAATCGGAAACAAAGTGACGTATTGCGTGTGTCCAATTAGCCATCCTAGCCATATTTCTCTTATGTAATGGCATGAGAAATGGTATAAAATCCGCCGCATAGCCTTGATTAACTTCATAGAATACTCGGTCGAAATTCGTGATGAAATTACGAAAGGCTTGATTACCAAATTCAAATCGTCGTGAGCAAAAATAACTGGTGAAGATGTTTGCGCATGTGTGTAGTACAAGTGGTTTGACCGCGACCTTCATCGTACCAAGTGGTCTGTCAAGGTGAACCAACAGGTTCTCCACTTCCGATGCAATGATTACATTCAGCTGGTCGTACTTGCAAGTGAAGGCACGTGGGAATGCATGGTTGCGGAGCATCTCGCGACGAGATTTCTGTACCTCCGACCAGTCGCAGAAGGCCAATGCTGTGAAACAGGAAAATAAGACAAATAAAAATAACGAAAAATGCGTAAAAAAAAGGGGGTTGGCGAGGGGAGTGGAGGAAAAAAATAAAATGGTGAAAATAAAATTGAAAGAAAAAATTAAGCACTTTAGTTTGCACGTTGTCGAATAGCAGAAGGCACACCACCATCATGTAAACGCTACGGAATGTACATAAGCTCGTATTACAATTATTTCTTTTTCTCTTTTTCCCTACATTTCTGCGTACTCGCGACGAAAGTGCAAGCTATTGAAAATTATTCAATGTCATCGAAGCACAAATTGGCAACAACATAATAAAACGATACAAAAAACAACGAGAGAATTAGAGAAATGAGGAAAAATTTTATATTTAAAAATTGAGATGTGATGTAAATTGATGAATGAAGAAAACACTTACAATTCTCTTTACTACCACCGAAGAGTTTGATGTATCTTGCGAAGTTTGGTCGCGAATCAAAGTGCTGTCCCTTTGTAAATAATACTTCTTTGATATTCTCCAAACCATTGACAACCACACATTGTACAGAACCCAATTTCAATTTAATCACTTGACTGTCGTATGTCTTTGCAAGTACAGCAAATGCTTTATATGGCACATCATACTGTCCAAGAATATGCAATGAACCTAGAATTGGCCATGGTTTTGGTCCAGGTGGATCTTGCAATTCAGCTTTGATAATTTCAGGCTGGATAATATGCTCTTCACCAATAATCATATCGGACTTTGAGAATAATTTCTTCTTCATGATTGACACTTGTTCCATAAACAGCATCATAAGAGCAACTATGATAGCTCCAGTGATTAATATGTAAGTGGTGGTACTCATTACAATTGCTGGCAACATTTTGATGAATTAGCCAGGTAACAAAAATTGACAAAATGAGAAATTGGCACACTTCTAAATTCACACTTTATTATCAATAATAAAGTCAATATTGATCATTGAAAGAAGTCCTGGTCCACACCGATTGATGGTTGAATTATTATAAATGATTGGTTACAAAAAACTGATGTTTGTTTATCAATTAATGGCGCTGATAAAACGTTGATAATGAACAAATGTAATAGAAATGCAAAAATGAGATTAAAGTCATGTAGATTTTTGATGATTATGAAAAAATGTGAGTGTCTCCGAACTGTTTGACGATCGTACTCGGTCTGGGGATTGGATGGTTAGCCGGCTACCTTATATACCAACTCAATGTAGTCTACACATTGACGTCTGTGCTCACCCCATACATATGGATTGGTGGAGGCAGGACACGAGTGAGTTCGGTGAGTGTGCTGATGTATATATAAACCCCATGACAGAGTAAGAAAGAAGAGGAGACAGAGAGAAAAGACGAAATTCAAGAGACTGCGATTGATATTGTGGTGAGGAGCCAGTTAAAAATCATTGGATCGATGGAGAGTAAAAAGAAGTGGTTGAAGGGAAACGTGAGGGGAAGAAGCGGCAAAGCCTCGAAACTGTCGAAGGGACACAGTTCTTGCCCTTGACATCTACTTAAGGCGTTGGTATTCCCCCTTGTGGCCTGTCTGACTTGTGGTGCAGGTGCAGTACAAGTCGCTTCAACACTCGTTTTCATCCTGGAGAACTCAGTCGCAATACAACCACACACAGCCACATAAGGGAAGAAAAATAATTCTTATTTTCTCATCTCTTTCAAACACTCCATACTCTTTATTTTCTCTTTACTCTTTGTGAACACAGTAAACTAATTACATACGCAGACGACTTTTTGGCTTGGACGATCGTCCAAATCGACAATCGTCTGCTCACCAAGTGCCACAGGCGAACACAGTCTAGAAAGGAAATTGGTCTGGTTCACGTCTCTCCTTCATCCCCAAAGATCATGATAAAGATGTTTGTCCGGCTGCAGAATAACCATTGCAAACAGAACAAATAAAAACTAAGTGAATAAATGGGAGAGAGCGAAGGAGAGGAATGAGAAACAAAAGAAAACAGCCACTTGATAATATCTCATGATGCCAATTTTCAAACGATGATGCCCTCAATAACCCACAGTTTGCTATTTATCTTGCCCTCATATTTTCCATGATTGTTACATGTTATTCATTTCATCATCAAGCAGTTTCACTTCAATTTGAAAGCGCCATTGCAAATATTTCGATTAACATAATTATGATTTACATTATCGATTAATGTTCACAATGTCACAATGATTTTTACTAAACTGGTTGATGTAAGTCATGAGTTCAATAGTAACTGGAAATGCATCCAGAAGATTCGATGATACCCGGAACTTTCCCACAGAATTCAATATATA
>JABMBR010011541.1:0-39513 GCA_018881525.1 Meteorus sp. PSUC_FEM 10030008 | reverse complement strand
TAAAATGATTCAATGTTGGAATAGGATAATACCACGCAGAATGAAAAAATGAAAAAAATAATAATATTTTGCAATATTTTATTACAACGATGTATAATTGAAATAATTATATGTCAAATGTATATTTGCATGGAAAATATTTTCTTGATATATAAAATGAAAAATCAATCGCAGTCACGATCTCAATCAATGTTGTATTATTGGCAACATCGTGAGGACGATTGCACGAAAGCATTTCTACAATGATTACCCTGTTTCAATGTTGGAATGTGAATAAATATATATCTGTATTCTATCAATTGCTATAGGATTCTCCAATAAATTCCTCTTCAATATCAGCTTCTCATTTGTACTATGATCCTTTCATTTGTATTTTATTCCCGCCCTTCATCAAAGCATAACTTTTTAATTACGTTCACGCGAGTGCGAGCTCACAAGTTCATATTAGACTTGAAACAGCCGCGATTCAATACGTGATCCAATCGAGCGTTCGCAAACGTTGTAAAATCTTACTCACGACTATTTCGACCGCGGTAACTAAGTCGTTTCAAGTGGCCGTAACGCCGTGCTGCTGCTCCTTGTACATCTCTGCATGTATATCATGAACGGGAGAGAAAGGAAATGCAAAAGAAAAAAAAAATGATTATTTGATATTGAGATAGCTCGAAGTGACCGCACGCTTTGGGACTTATTGAAGATATTACAAATAAAAATATTGAAAGGTTTCACGGATAAACATTTCATTGGTATTAAATATAACAATCAAATGCAGAGTATTCCAATTTAGTTCAGATTCCATGAAATTATTGAGAAGTCAGAAATGTGTAGTAGAAATTAATCCATCATTAACAACATCATCAATTAATCAAGAGTTGTTCGTTGACTGAATAAAGATCGTGGATGAAACGGAAAACAAGTCAAGTCACAGAGAAGGTCTGAATCAATTGACTTTCCATATGTAGAACTTTTTTTCTGCTTTCCAGAGACACCTCCACAATACTGGCTGACGTGTCAATGAATTCAAACTACAAAAATTCTCCGATAAATCATCCCCTAATTTTTCCTCTCTAACGACAATTCATCAAATCCAAACATTCAACATGAATCCATCACTCCAACTCGTATTTTATCCCTCCACTTGTACTACTCTAAGCACACTATGATTATAAACAAAATATCAAAATGAATCGAGTGGGTGTCAATATGCGAAATAAAAAATTAGCATAGCAGCGTGATCAACTGCGCAGACGCACATCTCACAATGTGAATAAATATCATATTATAATTAAAGGAATCGTTCGATCCATAAATCAATGATGGTTGGTTTATATATCAAGTGAGAGGGCTTTCTTTAAATATAATAATGTATACTCATGCGGTGAAGGCACACAGCGCGCATTCACCGTGGGGGGTCGCGTCTTTTCTATGCTAATGGCGCCCTCTCACGGAAGATATCGCTTTTGCGCGCGCGCACTCTGGTGCAGAGAGTAGCAAACTACATCATTTTTCTCTGTTCGCTTCGCTCTTTCTGCCTTATGTATTTTGCGCGTCCCTGACCTGCACCCAAAGCGTCCACGCTTCTCATCGTTGCCTTTATGATGTTCGCCGACCGCGAGCGCTTATCAATTTGTTACGGATACTGTTTGCTAAATCAAATCAAAAGTCCAAGCGGGGGGCAATAAATAATACTGTTTAATATGTGTCTATAGTTACTTCTCCTTAGTGGCTGTCGTATCTCAAGGGGGGGCTGCTATATCCCTTTGTATATTTACTGTACACCACCATCACCTTTATATTACTCTCTACGCCTGATCCAACAGTGTAATCTCTTTATGTAATGGAGAATCGATCACTCCTTCGACATATACTGTAATTTAATTTGTTAACGTTAATAAATATTGATATAATAGGTAGGGGATAGGATTTGTTGTTTTTAAATGCTGGCGGGAATTATCCATTGGATTTCTAGAAAACTTTTTGAATGATTGAATGTGATGTCTTCATTTGCAATGAATGACACTGCAATATTCGACTCACAACAAATATCTAGATAGGGTGCAAGGTGAAATGGCGAACAATGATGATGAATATTTATTCAACTTCCGCAGAAATTTTACAGAGGTCCATTCTTCAGGAAATAACTCTGGTATATCATGAATTAATATAGAAGTTGCTGAAGATTCAATAAGCCACATCATTCATTTCATTTTGGATCCTGAATTTTGCTGAATAAAATTATTGTCCGAAAGAAGACGTGAAAAAAAATTCCAAACAACTATCACTTGAAAATTCTTATAAATTCTCCAAAGTATCAAAAAAACAAAAGTTCAAATGGTGAAAATTCATAGCAAAAGTGTCAGCGTATTTGTAATGTTTATACTGTGATGCGTTGGTCGCGCTAACTTTGTCCGATCGGTCGTAACGATAAGACGCGATGGATAACTGACAGAGAAACACAAAAGACAAAAGACCAGCGTAAGCGCAATGTTGCAGCAGCAGCAGCAGCAACAACACTCGTTTGTTTTGGTCGACGTTGCGCGTCTTTAGCCAGAGGGCAAACACCAAGAACGTCGCGCGCGCGCGCTCACACGCTACACATTCGCGATTTGATTTTACCATCCGTATATATAAACAAGAAGAGTAATACGCAGATAAAAACATTAGGTTATACAAATGGCAACGTTAGCTTCGCACTGGACAAATTAACATGGGCTGTGCTTGTGCGCCAACGTCTGCGGCGTGATTAACAAAGGACAATACAAATTAGATTAAATCGCCTGAAGCATTGGGCGGCATGGTGTTCTCCCGGATATAAAAGCGAATAATGATGCAGTATGATTAATAGACAAAACGTCATGCAATGGTTAAACGGAATATAGTCCGCGTCGTCTCGTTGAAAATTAAACATCCACTAATTAATCCTTGTATTTATATCAAAAATAATAATAACCAAAAACAAAAGAATAAAAATAAGTGTAATTTTTACATTGCTATATGTATTTCCTTTGTACATGGTCATCGTAATATGTTATGCTATCATCATTATTATTATCATCATTGTAATTATATTTTTATTTAAGTGAGAAAGAAGAATTGGTGGTAGAAAAAGAGAAAACAAAAAGCGGCACAAGGTTTTTTGTGATAATTACCAAACGAGGGAAATCAAAAATAGTTGAAAAAAAAAAAATAAAATAGCTCGAAATCAAAAATCATACGATCATCGCCATGACAATAATCTTAATTACTCCAATTGTTTCGACTGATATCTGTATAAATTTTGATAAATCCTCAAACACTGTGAATGTGGATAGCCAACACAAAGGTAAAACAGAGAAGAAATAAAAAAAAACCGGAAAATTATGTATAACAAAAAGGTTAAGACTGTGCTGATCGTTATATAGTGAAACGAGTCAAGGTCCGTGAAACACACCCCGTCGACTGGCCAATATTTAATTATGGATAATTACTGGTTATAATGCGCTTCACATCGTGGCGGCCTGCCGTTTAATTGATCGGTTTTATATACGACCTGATTTGTGTATCTACAATACGTGTCTTTATATATAGGTATATGTTGAACGCAGATATATTTTAGTGAACGTGTATTATTCTCTATGCCAAGTACAACGCTCACCGGCGGCTATTTTCAACTTTATTGTTCTTTATGTATATATAAAGTGCCGAAAGCCACAGTCATTATTCAAACTTCATCAATGCTTCACTTCCACCCACTTCGAAGAAGAAAAAAAAATGAAAAGTAAATATTTCCGATTATTCCCTACAAGCCAATAAATACAGAAAATTTCACATTAAACGCCCCAATTACGTACTGTACATGTACTTACGGATAAATAGAAAAAAAAAATTATGGAAAATTATTCCTTTGTCCTCTCCCAATGACCTCCGAAACGAAGATAATCAATATCACAATTACAACATTGATAATTTTTTGATAATATAAAATAATCGATATTGAGAATCCCTGAGGAGTTTTTAATAAATAGCTAATAACGGTCAATTGGGCAGGGCGCAGAGTAAGATATCGTTTGCATCGATATACTCAACTATATTATCATTATTATTATTAATGTTATTATTGTTCCTATACAACTTTTATTGAGATGTAGTCACGGCACGTTCAGATCACCGTATTAAAATCTGGAGCGTTCTTGGTTAATGCGCGTGCGTCTGTACTAGCGCGATCGAGCGCGTATTCAACATACAACTCTGCATCGCAGCGAAACCAATTCGCTCATCTCGCACAACTTTACATAACTCTGCTATGTATATGTTATGTATTGGAGAGAGTACAACGAGAGCGCGCACGCTTGCGCCAGCTATTTAATTCCCTTCTCGGGCCCATCACTATACACTCTCAGTCGGGCCCAAACTTGTTGTCCCACTCTCTCTTCAAACCGACGCGCAACCCGATGAAAGATGCAGATCCGACAAGAAACATCATTAATAGTCATTTGCCGGATCAGCGAGTCTGGTAATCGTTTGCGCAGACTCTTCTCAATTCGTCTTGATAGCCCTGTGCCGCCCTCTTTCACCTTACCCTCCTCTTATACATATTTTTTATTTTTTCTCTTCACTTCTATTTTTTTTTTTTTTCCAATTTTTATTCCGCCTCATTCTGCTATTTTATTATTATTATCAAACCACAAAACATATATTCATGATTGGAAATCCAATACAATCATTAATTTACGCACTTGAAAATTTGAATAATGGTTTTTTAATTGGATTTTGAAGTGTTTCCTAACCTAAAAACCAACGGTTTTTGTTCTCTTCAATGAGTGTTGGAATGACGAAGAAGAAAAAAACGATGAAAATTCTCACGCGGATGCTAAGAGATAAATAGATGAGTTTCGATTATCAGACGTAAAATTACAATAATAATGAAGTGGAGTGGAACGATATGTTTGGTACCTTCAGTGAAAAGAGAGAAAGGAATAAGGCGGTGGATCCATTAGCGCAGCCCCTTGAGCTCGGTGCTCTGGATATACGATCAGTGAAAAAGAGACAGCGAATGAGAGAAAAGAGAAGAAACGAAATAGAGAGGATGGCTTGTCCGCGTCGTCATCATCCGTCTGTGGGAATACAAAGACAGCCGACAATCCTGGACGAGCGCGTAGGGTCGAGCGTGGTGGCGGCGGCGGCGGGAGCTGAAAAAGTGGCTATGCTAAATAATAGGCCGCCTTTGGCTCTTGGTCGTTCGCGCATAGTTCATTCATGATTCCGGATTCTGTATTCCTTTAAGGGCGAGGACAGACACGCCGTGTGAGTGTATCTGTGTCGCAATGTATGCGGAGACTCGTCGGGCAATATTCCCCCGGGGGATATGTGCGCATCGTCGTCGTCATCATGTTGTATCCGACGTCGTCGAGGACGTTGTACTCTCATGTGAAGATGGAAAAGATCGTTCAATATATACCGAACGTCTGGCGAACGTATAAACCTCGTATATATTTCCCATCATTCGTGAACAACAGATGATAAATAAATCTGTAAAACCAACATGATACCGCGCCTATGTATACCCAATTCGTAAAAATTTTCTTATGCTTCACATACTTTATTCAGCCCTCTGATATATTTGTACCGTCGTATAGGAAACGAAGAAAAAATATGGAACAACACACAAAAAAAAACATTCCACCGGATACCCGATTTACGAAATATACCTGGAATGAGGTAGTTCCACGGAAATTGTCGACTGTCGAACCGCCACGAATTTGCGTAGGGCCCACCCCCAAATTATTAAGAAAAGGAACGCACGTGAGAGGTCGTTGTGTGTGCCATGCACGCAATACGAAAGCAGGGAAATATAGCAACGATAAACGACACAAGGATGAGACGAAGAGAGTATCTGAGTTTTTTTTGCGGCCAACGCTTCTTCGGCCCTTTCCTTCTCATTCTTCTTTTTTTTTTCGAAGACTGCCTTGAGGGTCTAACGTAGAGGGAGAGACTTAATGGGCGAGAGTTGCCTGAATGGCACCATTACCTCTGCCACCCTCTTTTCAGTAACGCAACAAGGATGTGACAATGGTAGTTGACATAGTGGAAGAGAGAAGACGAAAGCCAGGAAAAACGGAAGAGATAGCATTAAAACGGACGTTTACTACTACACCAGGTAGTCGAAACATCACTGAATAGTGTGACGCTTCTTTGACATTAACATAATGTTTGGTATTGGATATTGTTGATTATTTACTGATAAGCTAAATAAAGTCATCTTGTTTTCATCAACTGCAAACACAAACGAGTTTGCTGAATGTTGTTTTAATCATCATCACTAATGCCAACGTGTTTCTTTTCGAGTGATAATCTTTCCATAGCTGATGAAGAACCAATGAAGAGCATTGAACGATGATACAGATAAGTAATCCTTAACATATACGAACGAGACATATTGACATCATCTCTTTTTTCCCATCACTTTACAGACATGTATTTTCAATTGCCAGACAGTGGGCAAGAGAAAAGGAAAGAAGATTGAATGTTCTGCGAACTCTCAACGTAACTGAGGAGGATCGTGAGTTTATAATGAAAAAGAAGATGGAATCGTAACGGCCTCGAAGTTGTACCGTATCGCCTGTGTGAAGAGGTTTTATTTCGCAATCAGTCACTTTGCCATCGTATGCATGTACACGAGTACATATGTCGATGCGTCTCGAACCATCCTATAAAATACCAATAATCTAATCATTGATTCACAAAACATCTAGCGCAATAATACCACTATTCCATCAAGGAGATATCGATTGAGCTTAAATATTTATATCTCACAGTATGTTCTCGTTTTTTTCTCTTCTTCAGTTCTTTCATCTAACTCATCGATTCTTATCGTAATGTAATTGTTAGAATCGTTATCTATTTCCCGGAATTCATCAGGAATATCAAATGATTGAGGAAATTATGCTGGGAGGAAAAGACATGAAGAATTTAAAATTGAAAACGTGATTGGTTGATCAGGAAATGGAATGAAAATTGAAAAACCAAACGAAAATGTAATTTATGTAAGTTTAGATCATAATCTACGTCAGAGTTGAGAACCTCATGTTTGTTTAGCAACGATTCTTTCCTTCCTGAAACTTGGCGAATTTTTATATTTCTCTCACTTTTAGCTTTCTCTCCGTCTTCCCGTCTGTTTCTTCATTTTTCTCTGCTTCGTTTCTGCCACACACTCGCCTTCTTCGTTGGCGCACACACTCAGCACTGACTCAATCTCTCTTACTCCTCCTTTTGCTCACTTGCGGGCGGCTCCACGAGTCTGCATAAATAATGAACCCAGCAAAAAGTGACTACGCTAACGGTCTATACCACGAACGGGGGCCCCGGCAAAGAGTTTTATCTTCGTTTACCGCGCGCAACATCTATATGTTTAGACCTCAACCACCTTCTCTTCTTCATCTACCTTTTCCCACTCTCATACATATATTCTTCATCGCCATCTGCTACATCGCGTCATTTCCTGTTCGCAAATGTCCGTCGCAGTCATCATTATTCTTATATACATAGCAATCATTTTACATTGTGATTTGTTACGCAACCGCCAAAATGTTATATTTCTCATGATATTCAATTATGTATTCAAACTAATTAACTCTGTGGTGTTGATGTATTTTTAAGAATCATCAGTATACAGATCTTGAGTGAGTGAACTGCTTCTGTCAGAAATGATTACGTAGCCAGTTGAATTGTCCTCATTGAGTTTGACTATTGTTTCAAGCTATGAGAACACAAATTCCGAGTGCATCAATGTCATACATCATAAAAGACATCTGACTATTTCCAATTCCCCAACGACATTGAGTAGTTCTTCCATGACAGTTACGATATCGAAACAAAATGAATAAACCGCTTGTTGCAAGACGAATAAGGTGTTACATATATCGTGCGAATATCAAAGTCACGGTCATCGATTTGCCATCGCATTGACGATTGACAAAGTCACCAGCAAGGCCGTGATTCGGTGAAGCCGTCGACCGCCACGCAGAAGATATATTATGAGAATCTTGGCTATATATACTTGGCAGGTAGTCAGAAGAGTGAACATGGTATTATAGTTAGTGCATGAACGTGCGTGCAAGAGTAAGAAAGATTGAGCGAAATGAGGAAGAATAAGAGAAAGGAGGAGAAGCAACAGCGGCAGCAGCAGTAACAGCAGCATCAAAAGAGTGTGGGGCCTGTGCCTGAAGAACGCCAAGAGGAGGATATACGAGGACGTATACGGGGAAGAGTGAAGGCCTCGGGCGAGGTCACCCACCACCCCCGCCCTCTTCTGCTTTTTCCCCGCACTCTTTGGACCCACACCCTGATTACCCACCGCCGGGAGGCGGGACATGTTGTAATGAGCATCGAAGAGGTGCTCAACTTCGACACGTAAAATTCAACAAGATTATTTACCCTCTCGGAACCATCATCATGCGTGTAAAACTTTTAACATATACAACTTTTAATTTATCCATTCTACAGTTATGTAGCTCGTAATATCTTACGTTTCAACATCGAGGACAAGTGAGCGAAGAAAGAAATAAAAAATGCTGCGATACAGCAGTGGAGAAAAAAAAATCAGATGGAACTTTATTGTCCGAGGTGCGAACAAGAGTTCTCACAGGTTTTATCCACGATGAGATATATTGAGGACGACATGCTGACAAGTGAAGGGAAGATGGGTTTAAGACAGTGCGTGGACGACGGCGGCTTCGTGCGACATAGGGGACACAGGGAATACGTAAGTAGGCTGGTCAGGTTGTCCGGGTGAAGACATACGGATGATCGAGCGATGTTATTCCAAGTTTTCCATAGGGGGTTTGGATATGCTTTTTCGTCTTACCCTAATCGGCTGTCTGCTCTATGGGGGTGTGTGTATCGCAACGGCTCACACCCCATCTACTGCTGGCAGCCAGCTGATATAACAGCACGACTCCAAAGCTTCATACGCACACCAACCCCCTTCTTGTAACTCCCTTTCGGCCTATGGTTACAACAAGATTCGCGCGCCGAAGACTCAACATCCCTAGAGTGAGGGTGGATTCAAAACGCTTTACACTCTCATAACTGGTAGACCTGTTGCTTCTTCTTTTCACCCCTCAACAATTCGTCAGTGACCAGAAGTCTGAATTTTTTTCATATAGAGGGGTTTGCGGGTGCATACCTTTCTCGGTTGTGATAATACGATTTATGGCTTTCTTAGCTATTTCAAAATCATTTTCATTAGTTCTGAAGTGTTCTCGATCGAGAAAAACAGAAATCAGAATACATCGTCATCGCATACCAGCGAGAGCAGATGGAGAAGGGCATGAATGAGACTGAAGTGTGTCGGTGGTGGGTTCAAAATGGCAAATTATTGCTGATATTAGCCACGGCTGCCATTTACTGCTGATGGTCACAGTGTTACATTCATGGCAATCATAACCTACCAGGAACAAAACACAATGCCCAATAGGTTGAATTTTACGACTGTTTCTGGCCGCACAGAATTCGAATGAGAAACAGCATCATGAGTAGGAGAAGAACCGGATGCAATGTGACTTTTTGTAACATCCCTCCAGGTTATGGTCATGTATGAGTGTGCATATGCGTTTGTATGTGCGTGCGAGTATGTTGAGGGGCCCGGGCCCACTGGGTTGACGAGTCAAATGAAGATAGATCGTTTCTCAGGATCATGGCGAAATCGCGACACCCTGCGGACAACATGTGCAATATAATATTGCCAAAGAGAGTAAAAAATAATAAATAAAGAATATATCAATTCGACTCGCAACGAAATATGCGAAAGGTGGATTCATCTCTACCGCGAGTCAAGTGACCAGTGCACTATATTCACATTGCAATTTATCATGTTCACGCCAATTTATTTTCTTTTCCTTTTTTTTTTCCAACACCGCGTTGATGACGATACGCCTGGGATAACTTCATAGAATGCGATCGTAAAAGGCGACCACGGGAAACAAAAGACATGACGTCAATGCATTTTTTTTTATTCTTCTTTCCAATTCCTTTTTTCTATTCATTCACCTGATTATGCACGAAGTTGGTACTCAAGATGTAGACGAGTAATTTTCAATACAAAAATGAAAATGTCATTTAATTCTTCTCTATTTTTATGCATAAAATCCTGACAAATGTAATTCTTCACTCACACTAATCATGAGAAAGTGTGTTCTGGTTATTTCGAAATACCAATTATTTCATATTATTATTTCTGAAAATTATCCAATGTAAAACAAACTCACCATAAGACCTCTCAATAACAGTATCACAAGAATCTGAAACAAATGAAATAAAAATATTGTAACATTATTGATGTGAATTTATTAACAGAAATAATAAAAAGTTATGGAGAAAAACAAATGAAATTATTCCAATGTTACGAATGTCATTAAAGTGTATATCGATATAATTTCGATGAGATTTCTCAAAGCACTTTCAAGATAATACACCACAAATAATAAATATAAAGAATTAACGAGCGTAAAATTTTAGACTATATAACTGCGATGCTTCAATTCCCCCTTTTTTATTTCTCTTTCCACTCTTCGAGATCTTTCATTACAAATCCAAACTTGGAGAGTTTAAACATCAATATACATCCACACTCGAATATCACTTCTACAAAATAATTGAAAATTTACGTATATTATACATACGTACAGTATTCATAAATTTTATTCCAAGAATGCCTTCAATGATAATCAACTGAATGGTATTCGATAACGAGACAATTTACGAGTGTCATTTTCTCCCTTGCACTACTAAATCGTTCTCCAATTCAATGCGAAATTAAAATATTATTTCGTAACATCTTACTTGTGCAGTATATCTAAAAGTATCAACATAAATATTCATGCATGGCCATAGATATGATTGTGCACGCAGAAAACCAAAGCGAACATTTACCGGTAGGCCATCGGTTGTCATAAATGCTCGTTGAAAATCTCCAACGGTGCACAGCGTGCTAATAGCCTCATTATAGATATTACAGCACCTGCATATGAGCAACTACACACATACATAATAAAAATTCCTCTAAATTCACTTTCATCATTTTATATTCATGCATAATCATCGGAGTGCAATCTTGTGAATAATCATTATGCCATTGCATTTCAATCAAATCAAAAATTATTTCAACATACGAATAAAAACGCCGATACTTTATTTCGTTCCTTTATTATTTTTTCTTCTCGTTAATTCCGCCTTGTTTTTTTTTCCAGTTCTGGCAAGTTGTGAATTTTAAATTGTATTCAAATATTTTTCTGTGAATTGACAGAGTGACCATCACGAATTATAATGCGATATATTTATGTATTTACATACATGCCAAGGATTGAGAAGTGCCAATGGAGGCCAACGATAGACAATAAATATTAAACGACTTTCCACCTGTCCCACAACACTCTTTCACCTTCCTTTTATATTTATATATCTATATACACATATATGTATGTGCTTCATTATTTTTCTCTTCCGGTTTGTGCATCATCGTGTTGCCAAACGTATAAAATATTAATCTGTGTGAATGAAAAATAATTTCAAATGATATTTGTTGAATTATTAATTGACGAGGCGTGACAAAAATTGTTGTGTAATAATATTTGTCGGTTTATCCTGATGATTGGAGGAGGAGCTTTGCGCTACCTTCTCGCTAATTGCTTGACGAACGAGAACATTATTTTACACCGCCCATGTGCTAATGAGTGTTTGTAAATGTGTTTGTGTGTGTGTATACATATATACTTGAATTTTTTTGTACACGTGCCTACGTGAGAAAATTGAACGTTTGAAATAAAATCAAAAGTTATATCATAAAGTCAATTAATGATGAATTATTTTTCATGTAAATTCCAAATCTTATCAGTGTGCACATAAACATGTATACATAGGCTTGGCTGATAAGAATTGTGTGATGTGAATTACTGAAATAATATTATCTTAAACCGATATTACGAATACATTTGGACACGTCGATAGCATATAGAAATCAAACTTATTTGTTCCATTCTTATTCATCGTATTAGAGATAACCAATTATGGTCATTTTAGTTTTTTAATTTCATGGAATTTCATTTTTTTAGTATCCATTCATTGTGAAAATCCTTCGTTGCCTCTTTAACACATTGAATCACTCAATCAACGGAGTAAAAATGAATAAATTCGACTATCTGAATGAATTATGAACACATAAAATTATGAATTTCGCAAATATTTTACATGAAAGTGAAATGTCAATTTTCAAAGTATATCAAATGTTATATTTGTATTATATGATGACTCGGCATTGATACTTAAAAATGGGACAATAGCTATTTAGATATTTCTAGGTGATACTTGACTATAAAAATATGTGAACATTCGATGATTATATTTTTTTAATGTGATTCAATGAATTATATTTTATTATTAAGGTCAAAATATCCATCGAATTCATGAAAATTTCATTTTTGTCATCGTATTCTTTGAAAATTGATGAAAGACATATTTTTTTCATGACTTTGTTAAAAATCGTAGCCGGTGATGTGGAAATTTTTTATATTTCGTCTTCTTCATAGATTCAAAATAATACAATCGATATTTGTATCGCAGTTTTTTATATTAAATTTATAATTGGGTGAACAGTTGTGGCTGATATATTGTGGAATATTGCCGCAGGCATTTCATATACATGAACACATTAACTATTATCAAGCTTTATATAAATATGTTTCTATACAATGTCATGTCAGTTGCGAACATTTAACGTTTATTACGATTGAATTCATTGGATTCTTTTGTCAGCATTTATTTATAAATTGATAATCTAAAAATTAAGTTATTTAAAAGACATTATAAGTGAGGATAAGGCAAAATTCAATTTGCTTTTAATGTTTTGTGTTATTTTACCAATTAATTATATTCCATTATTTTGTCTGATTTCATATAATTCTTTTATATGTAAGATTATACGACAATCATTTTAACATTGAAGATTGTTTTTCAATTTTGAAAAAATATATAAATAGCAATGACATAAATTAAAAAATGACTTTCTCGCACGATCAAGATGGTTGACAATATGTGGAATATCGTTCAAATATTTCTGAGAGTTTACATGAATCAATTACTAAGCAGCCAACATGCTAGAGAACACAAAAAAAATAGCAATTCGTCCTCTTCAGTTTGAATGGATTTCCATACTCAATACAGTTCATGAAATTTATTTTTCAACCCCCCTTCCCACATATCTGTTCATAACTTATGACTAAATGAAAAAATATTCCACTAAATTTTATAATTCTTTCGAAATTGAAATACAACCAAAAAATGAGTGCCATTTACATCAATAGAAACAACATCAGAAAATTCTTTCATCTGATTGTACAAACCTGAGTCCATATTTTCCTATTCCAGATGTATCAACTGATCTACTCAATTTTCACAAAATATCACGAACTATCAAATAAAAATTCAAAATGGATAAAAAAATTCATCCAAACACGAAAAAACTAAGACCTCAATATCCACGTAACGAATGGCTTTTCACGAATATACCAAGTGAGAAAGAAGAAAACACGAAAACGCGGAGCATCAAGCGGGCGTGCACTATCGAATGAGAGTAACCAAGTCAACTTCTAATGAGACATCCTCAGTTGTAAAGTCAACAGTTACCGCCCCCTTATAAAAACAGAAAAATAATAACTGAAATTGTTACAAATAAGAATCACAATACAAGCAAAGAAAAATATAAATCTGTCTGCCCCATACATTCAAAAAGTATATTCATAAAAATATACAAATACAAGAGAGAGTTTATATAAGATATAATGGATTTGCACATTCGAACGATTTGTTCATTGATTCATTGAAATAAATTTTTTTTTCTTCCTCACTTATTACGCAACATTAAATTAATGAATTATTCTAATGACACCAGACAATTGTCCAGAACACAAATAAAAACTTTTATACATTTGTATGTGTATAAATATAAATCACTCTTGGTTAGTGCAATTGAAATGGTGATTCAGAGTATATTGCACGTAAAAAAAAAGAGTTTATATGTATATATGTATGTATTTTATGTATGTACGTCGTGAGATATTAGAATACCGAGGAATCAAACGAGCCTATTAAGCCGCACGTTACGCGGCATTGTGCTCGAGTAAAAGCGAGAGTATATATAGATATATACTTATATTACACACATTGCAACACTCAAAGAATTGTATAGATTATTCAACGCAGCATTATATGCATGAAAATTGTTTAATTATTTTTATCAGACATTCTCCATCTTCAATAAAGGAAAAATGTATTCTCGATCGAAAGATTAAATTTGCACTTGAAAATAGAATAAATTTCATTCGCAATTTAATTGTCGTCGTTAAAACTTTGTTTAGATAAATTTGACATTTATTTATAGTCACTGTAGCATATTAAATTGTTCTATCTGACAATATTTTATTAGTCGTACGAGAATATTCCAATCTTCACCCGAAACAACAGGAAAAATCGTTAGTTTTAATGGAGAAAAATATTTATTTATGCAACTTCGAGATATTTATTTACCATGAGAGGAGATACTTTGTCCTTTTTCATTCTGTTATTGTTGTTTGTGCAGTGATTAATGATGTGCGGGTGACAGAGATGTTATTGATCGTGCAGTTGGCTACTGAAATTCCCTTTTCATTCATTGTCATTTCCATGAATTACAAATGTATTTGATATGTGTAAGGGTTGATAAACCCCTTTTTCTGGGGATATTTCTCTATTTCTGGTATATTCACATATAGATAGATAATTTTTCTTTTGTCATTCCCACATTGTGGATGTGAATATGCATTCAGATCATGACTGATCATCCCTGTACAATTATTTCCACTGTCATTTTATTCACACATGGGCAGTAAAATTAATGAAGTACTGCACATATTAAATTTCATATGCATGACTGAACATAAACTTTTGTATATTGTTAATAATGTGCACTTTTTTTTTAAACTACAAAAATCGAAACTATTTTTGTTGATGAAAGTATGTTGTACACAATCATTAATTTACCTACTGGAAAGGAAATAAAAATGAATAAATTGAAGAAAGCAAAGTTGATATCTGTATCAATTGTATTTACAGAAGATTAAAAAGAATAAAAAAATATTCGTTATCCAATTCAACCAGTTCTGAGAAGACTTTCTCTTGTTTCAAATATATATAAATATAAACTCAATTGATGCAAAATTGCATGGCATATCTGATGAGTACTGAACAAAAGTGAAAAAAACCATGAAAGAAATATTTAATTCCTTTTAAATCGAACAGTTTGTGAGACGTTGAAAATGCAGGCTGAAGATAAACATTTTGTTCAAGATAATTTCACGATGCATATGCAAATAATATTCTTCATTGATTAATTGAAAATATTTTTCCAAATACCAGAAACAAATTGATTTGTATAGTATCATTACGTTTTTTTCTTTCCCACGGAATTCTCATATACTTTCTAATTATGAATATGAAAAATACTTCGAACTGAATTCATTGCATAATATTTCCCAGTATTGAAACGCATATTAAACATGAATATAAATTCATGTTCATTTAAAACACAGATGAAACATATGATATTTAATTATATAATAAAACTCAACACGTTTTATGTCCATTAATGATCTAAATCGATACATAACAGTAAGGAATAATTTTCTACATTAAATTTTAATCCACATTACTCATTAATCAATTTCAGATTCTCCGAATTTTCAGAAGCGACAATCAACATGACTTTTTGATAAAAACACACATCTGATCACACATCTCTCAATTTTTCTATGCAATAAAATAATTCAATCCAAAAAACATAAATTTATCCAATGTTGTTGAACGCATATGAACTTGAAATTTCTATAATTCATATACATGCATTATATTCTTATATCATTTCCTGATGATCTCAAAGGCGGAAGGATAATTCAATACACATACGCATACACAAACACATATAAAAACGCAATTGCATTGCTATTTGCATTCCCGTCGGAAATTGCAAATCAGATAAAGTAAAAAAAAAAATATTATTTCAATGTTTATAAAATTTTTCATTCCACACATTTCTTATTATTAACATTATGCTCGTGATGATGATTTTTTTTTTTTTTATAGTTGGCAGTAAAATATTTTTGTATCGCGTGATAAGCGATGCGAATTATATGTGCCGACTTGCCATGACGCGCATTATAACAATGCTCGGCCACTCTCGCTTAATGACACCCGATGTTTCGGAAGTGAGAATAAAATGGTAGAGAGAGAGACAGAGTAATAGAGAGAATATGAATGAAATTAGTGTGAGAGAGAGAAAAATGTATTTGTGAATGTGAGCAACAACGTGACGTGATTTAATTCATGAAACTCACTGAAATGAAATTTATAACACTCAACATTGACAGTCGCAGTCAATACATACACAAAAATAGAATGAAATTTTGTTTTTTTTTCTCAGTCTTAAAAGATGAATAATTGTCTAAGACTATTGGCCTGTCAGTCATTGTGAGATATTATTAAATTTGACTATAATTCGTGGCTTCTAGTTTATGACGCAACCAAATAACATATGAAAGCGACAATACATTCCCGCCCTCCCACTCTGTTAGTCTTTGGGATCGTCTGAGATGCCGCAGACAATTTAAACCGGAATGGTGAAACAATACTCTGTTCGACTTTGATCGATGGTTATATAGACGAATCATTCTATGTATAAGAAAAAAAAAACAGAGGCAATTAATTCACGTATACGTGTATGCATGAATATCTCGCAGCTTCAAATTCTCCATTTTTTTTAACGTCCATATTTTTATTAATTATGAGTCCTTGCATAATTGGCGTATTTTATTCATTTTTCGGATGAAATGTGCATTACATTTGGAAATGCAATGAAGGGAATTAAAATTTTTTATTTGATGGTTGGTTAGAGGGAATGTTTTTAATCAGTTATAGAGATTATTAAGGATCCACCTGAGACACTTCGTGATTTTTGAGGTGATAGAACGTAGAAAACCGCTAAAAAATGAGATCAACACTAATTATTGAAGAATATTCTTCTAGAATGAACTAATAAATGAATAATTATGTGATTTGTTAGCAGGTGTGGATTACACATAAAAATGTAATATTTCATTAGAATATCTATCTCAGAAATGAGTTTCGAGGGAATTTCGCATCGTTAATAATGATGAAAACAATAGGATGACTGAACTGGAAGAGTCTTCCCACTCCAACCAAAACATCACAATTAAGTTTCCCGGACTGTGCATTCTGACGACGTAACGACAATGATGACGAGCATACAATTATTCTAAATTCAAATTTCCTAATCCATACGATGATGAGATCGTAATATTTAGTGTCATTCAAAATTTTTCAACTAGAAATATTCAAATCTGTACAAAATTAGCGAATCATTGAACATTTTATCACAGAACTTAGATACTCTTGCTAAAATCTAGTCTTAATTCACCTGTAATTCTAAAATAAGATTTACAACATTTTCGTTCAACTAAATAATACGAAATTTTAGTTAAAAATCATTGTCACCATTTTGACGATACTACTTCCATCAATAATATTCATATGCTTACTTCAATTCTATCAATACCAATCAAAAAAAGCGTCCTTCACCACTTTGACATCATCAACTTTCTTTATTTTCCACACGTTTCACTGACATCAACATCTCAGAAGCAAAAATCAACTTGAACATCTAAGAAATCCTCAAAATTTATTAAAAAGAAAATATTAATAACAACAAAAAACATGAAAAAATTAGTTGAATTATGCAAGTGAGTTACTTTGTAATACAGTTTACACGTTGTTATCCATGCATGTATGTTACATACACATAATACAGCCATATCTTCAACTAAGCATTGCACATCGTGTGCTTTATCAAAACTACTCATCGTGGTGTTGAGCATCCGGATTCAAATTACGCTTTCGTGCTTGCGCTTATGTTTATTTATCCAGTTATTAAAACTACATTAAGGCCAGACCTTAATTATGCGGGGATGTGGAACACGCATATAGCTATATTCATACAAAGAAATACACAGACAAATAAAGTACCAGTGTGGAAATAAACATTCGAATGTCTTACTACATCAGGCCCACTCTAACATACGCATAGCGCCCCAATGTGTTATAACGGCAGTTGAAGTCACCATTTGAATAGTTACACGGCCACCGGGACCTGTCCACAAACACTCATTCCAAACAAAAACAAAACAGAGAACAAGCAAAACTTGAAGATTAGCCATTGCTATAAACAAAAGTCATATATCGTCCACCATTCACTCTAAATCTTATACGACGACTGTATTACGTTTATTCGTATTATATATACAAACAAAAAGAAATATTAGAATTGTAGTAGCAATTCTAGTAAGCATCGTCAAAATCTAGTGAATAAATACCACAACGAAACAAGACAATTAAAATGAGGAATTAATTGAGAGCTCACATAAATAGGATTTTTTTTTTACATTCTACTTCTTCTATTCTTTCATAATTTTATTCAACTGATGATAGCGCTATTATATTTATTTCTATTTAAATAAATATGTGTTGATAATTTGTGTGTTGGTGAAAATGATTATTGTCATTATTCATGTGGTAGTTCTATTTATAATGCACATTCGTAAATTACATTTTAGCATATGGTGAATCAACGAAACTTCTTTCTCATTTATTTTACCATCTTCATATTCATCTGTTGTTATTTTTGTTATATATATTTTTTTTCTTCTTTATATTACTCATAATCAACCAATTAGTTTTTCGACCGTCAATTTTGCACGGCTCGACGACTACGCGCAAATAAAGACAACATGCAGAGTCACTTTACACATGTATTCACGCACGAAGACTTCGTGGAATTTATTTATATTCATGTTTGCATGTATTTGTATCGCGTATGTGCACTTATATGGTGGATTATTCACACTATTTAGATGTGTCTATACATTGTGTATAACCACACATTTATGTAAATTTCATTTAAGCATAAATAAATAAATACAGAGAGGTGTACGATGAAGATATATAATATTCATTATTGTGTTCTGTATAATTCATGTATTTATAAATGGTAACGAATAGGAGCTGGCGCAGTTTATCTGATGTGTTTATTAGTGGTTACAAAAATTTTAGGGCAGTTTTAAATATATGGTGAACGAATTGTGTAATCTCTTGGAGACTGACTGAGTTTAATTGAACTTAACACATTTTTTTATTGTACACATAAATAATGGGGTTTCTTCGAGTTTTGTACCAGTTTAATTGGAATATGTTTTGTATTTATTCATATGATACGTTGCATTATTATTAAATTTACGATTGAAATGTTTTTGTATTGGAAACAAAGTGTATTGACATTGTGATAGAAATTGCTGGAGGGTAGAGAATTGACAGGGAAAAATGGTATTTATTACCAATTGGTTCTCTTCTAATGGTTTATGGTAATTTTAACTGCGTTGAATATACGAAGAATATCGATTCGATATTGTGTAATACACAAGAGTGTTTTATGTTATTCATGCGTTGAATTTTTGATAAGAAACAATATAATTGAATATATTTACTCTCGATTTCCATTCTTTCATATTTTTTTTTAAGCATTGACATATAGGAGAACTAAAATTATTCGAATGTGAACTAAATGATGAGAAAAAAAAGAATGTGGGATTCAATCGTGGTATATCAAAAAGTAACCCTGAATGAGTAAAAAATCTCGTCAGCAAAAAAGATAATGACGGATAAACAATTGAAAACTCACAAAGATGTCACAATCCGAAAAAGAATTTCTTCGTGTGTTTTTTACGTTCTCTTCATTCTTCTGTCAATTTTTTCATTCAATACATGCATTCCACATCGATTTCCAATTATCGATATGATGCGTTCACGAAGTGTGAAAAAAAATCATGAAATAATGAATTTCCATGTCGATGCATATACGGAAATAAATATAGCGATAACACACTTAACTCCAGAGTGTGCATATAATAATTCATATCCGCACGCACATGTAACCATCATATAGTGTGTGAAATGAACAATAAAATAAAAACCGCTCAACGAGTCCGTTAAATTCAACAAAATAGCAAACAAAACAAAATAACTAAAATGAGCAAAAACATATACAAATACACATGCAGACGCATACCAGTTCGCTATTTCCGATTGGATAGTTAATTTTGCGGTTGCGTGAAATTTGCATACACTGAGCATGTGGCGTGCGCGAGTTCTAACTGCTCTACAGTGATGTGTATACATATGCGGTTAATATGAAGAGAGAAAGAAATGGAATAAGCGCGTAAGAAATGAAATAAAATAGAATAATAAATAAATAAATAGCAATTTACGCAGGATGCGCAACGCCATTGCAAAACCACAATGACCATGCGAAATAACAAACGATCATCGCGCGGTCATATGCTCCCGCAGAAAAGAGAGTCAGCTTACAAGCGCACGCTTCCGCGCTGTCACGCCAAATTCACTTTCTTCCCTTTTATATATATGTCATTCAATTCTTTTTTTTTCTCCTTGAATACCTTCAATTATTTTTTCTTTTTCTCATCTCACCCTTATTCACAATACTAATTCAGTTTAATGAAAACGTGTCACGTGGAATTATTCAAGTTTGACATGTTAAATGAATTTGTCCTTTCAGTTTTGGTGTCACATTGACGAAACATCGATTTGATGCATCAGTTTTACTGTAAAATGTCTGATATGACTCGTGATTTTGTCAGGAGAGTTGGGAACTTAGTGTGGATATAAAATGCAGAACATGAAATTAATTCGATTAGCTAATGTTACCCCTTCAATGAGGGGAAGTTTTGAAGGGGAAAAGTAAATTGAGAAAGTTGTGATACTGATCAAGAAATTTTAGTTGGAACATTTTTTTGAGTAGACTGCAAATGAATTTCACTGTTGCGCTGTCAATTTTGACATTATTGAAGGATAATTAATAAATTTTCACTTAATGTGCTGTGACATTTGACTTTCATCTCCAAGTCTGTGTTTTATGGATGAACAGATTTTCGAGGAACTATAGTTCGTTATCAACTGTAAATATGACGCCATCGTCAAGTTGCAAAATTTTCATTAGAATGTAAAATTTTTAATGTTGCAATTCAAAATCCAGTTGGAAAACTGATAAAACCGACAAATACTTCGATTTTTACTGCATTGATAGTTAACCACATCAAAAATTCTCATCGCTCTCCATTTCCCTCAGAAATTTCAATTCATATAAATAAATATCAAAATGAACACGATGATTCACCTTAAATACCCGTACATTCACACACAACATATGAATATAAAAATAACTTTCCCTTCTCATACCATCTTTCAATTTAAAATATTCTCTCACACACACAATAATACCAACACTCAATAATCACACTGTTATATTCACCATACAGCAATTACTACACTGACGATTGCCAAAGTATAAAACATCAACGAAGGTGTTACCGTGACTTTTGGCCTCGACACGTCTTTGTTCCCAGCTCTCATTAGGCTCCATATACATAAATAAAATGAAGAAAAAGAACCATCAAAAGCACGTACACACGCACATACAAATAAATACCTAAACACAAAACTCTCAATTGTTTATACCAGCGAATGGCAATGAGCAAATTATCAGAAGCCATATAACATATGAATCCACATAAATATAAATCCCAAGGAATACATCATAAAAAAAAAATAAGAAGTACATTCACAAGGATTTCCAATTCACCAGCAGTGAATAATATTTTTTTGCAATCGTTTTAGAATCCCTGGAGTTTCCCTATCGAGTCATAGTCACGAATGTGTCCTTACATTCCACAATGATGATCTGAAATAATGAATTTCTAGCATTTATTTTATTTTTCTTCATTATACTTTGAAACACAGATGAATGTTTATTAAAAAAAAACGCAGAGCAATAGTATGTATATGCAATTCCGGTTGGCGCGCAACGACACGCATTTCTCTCATATATAAAATACCTAAGTAACGTAAATATTCCACCAAGATAGAAAATAACTTCAAGCTCATGCGAATACTTCATTTATATATATAATTTATAAAAAAAATAATTATGTATGTATTCACTCGCGCCATTTGCGGGAAAGTTAAATACATTACGAATTAGCCAGTTTAATGAGCGAGGGATGAAACATTTGTGTCTGTTCTATGGTTTTTTTCTCCTCTTTTTTTTTCGTATTCATACACATTTATCTCAATATGAAAATATAAAAGTCCTTGCATCATTCACGCGCTCGTTATAAATGTTTCACAATGTATATTTATCTACATTTATTTTTAATTTAATGGAAAAATTCAATACGTAACTTGTGCATGTATATTGTGTGTGTTTGTGTTTGCATGTGAATATTTTAAAAATGCATATGAGCAATTTCCCCTCATTTTCCTACATTTACAATTAACTTTGCATTATTTTCCATTTAAAGGTATAGTGGCAGTTGTCATTTATGAATACATGTTTTATATATTTACATTTATTTATAAATGTGAGATGGACTTGGTGGTGTTATTCTATGTGAGTGTACAAAGCCAATCCGTTCCCCCTTTATATAGAATTAGCATGTTAGATCCAAATACGGTGAGCAATGTTGGCTCACCTGGAGTTGAAGCGATAAAGCAAACCGACAATGCAATGAATATGGAAATTTTTCCATCATTTATCCGGTTCGCATGGCACATATATATACACGTGCATTTTCTTTCATGGTCCTCAAAGTGCAATATATTGACTCAACTTTATATAGACACGATGACGTGTATGGAGATATTGATAAAAAAAAGCGTAATCGTATTTTTTCTAAGACTTTTCGCTTTTTCATTGATGAAAAAGTTGTGTTGAGTTGTCTTGATATTTTTAGGAAAAAATAAATTAATAGTTTTGATTGATTTTATTTGAGACTAAATGAGAAATTAGATGATGTCATAGTTTTTTCCAGTGTCAATTTTCTTTTGTGATAAGAATGAAATTATTGGTACAATTGTTGATTGAATTGAGAGAAATAATTTAATGATAATGATTGTTTGATTGATATTTTTGTTGTGGCGTTAATTTGGTAATTGTTGGAAATTGTTTTTTATTATTGCTCTATTTTACAGCAAATTTTATACTCTCCACTGATTAATCAATCAACTAAGTTATTTTTATGACAAGACAAAAACAATTCGACAAGACAATTGACATTTGATTCCCTTTTATTCATTCAATTGCCATTCAGCAAACTCCCGATTGAAAAATATCTCTCAAATTCAATTCAAACCAAACCAAACTGAATCTCATAAAATTTCTAATTTACTTCACCCTCAACCCATCACCACTAAAATTCCCACTAAACTCAAAATCACAGACTCCCAATTACACTTTAAATAATCACCTCCAAACCCACCAAAAATCGAAATGAATCAATTCAAAAACCTAAAAACCAAAATAAAACAAAATCAATGTGTCAAAAAAACCGAAAAAAAAAAAAATCAAAAATTGCAGGTCGCGTGGCATAATCCAATACCGTCAACCCTTCACCTCTCTTGAATGTTTAAAGAAACACAGAAGGAAATGTGTTGGTCGCGTGTCGCGGTGATTTGTCGGCATTGTGTGGTCCCACACGAGGACACACAAGTATATATATAAGATAAAGAGAAAGAGCAACGTCAGGGAGTAAAAGAGAATGTGCCTGCTATCCAACACTATTCACCACGGTTGTGTGTTGTTATGTATAAATGCGAAACACACACAATAACGTTCATAGCCAGACGCAATAGAAAGACAAGGGCATGAGAGAAGAAGGGTTTTAGTTCCTCTGTGTATACCTGGTAAAAGAGAATAAGTGAGACACAAAGAGTAGTCTCGACCGCACTTCTTTCTTCATGTGTACATGTAGCTTCTATATAAATATATATACATATATATATGGGTGACTATTGGGTAGAAATGTATAAGAGTGAAAGAGATGTGATGGGAAACGAGGGATAGAGAGATCGCCACGTGACCTCAGCTCGGATGCGCGGCCGGAGGCCGTCGTTTCTTTATATCGGAATCCCTCAGCCCAACCTGACCTATCCAAGGTGAGATTTATCCAGAGGCTTTTACCTGCCCACCAATCTCGGTGTTAGTATCTTTATATATATACCTGTATGTATGTCGTGATATATATAATGATATGGATGTAAATTCATGGATGGAGCAATCTTTTAGGTGGATATTTTTAATTTGAGACAAATTTTTATCGTGGGGAATTTTTATTGGGTTGTGAGGCTGAGATTTTTTGATGGGGGAAGTTTGTAGATTGATTTAGGGATTTGGGGATGGGTTGAATATTGTTTGGTCTCGTTGGATATTGATATGAGGATTGACTAGACAATGTTGATACAGTTGCGACAACGTTTGGAAGATGACTCCGATTTTTTATTATTTTTTATGCATTTTTAGTAGCGAATCGAATTCATCCACTTTTGATTGAAACTGTCGAGTTGGTCTGACGTCTCGTAAACTTCTGAAAATGTCTGGATAATTCATTTTTGTTGAATTTGATTAGTCAGCACATTTTCGAGCAAACAGAATTTTCAAGTTACTTTCATTTTCAATTGATTCCGATCGATAGTTTTCCAATAAACAACCTGTCTCGATTAATTCACAATTGGATTTCTAAAATTTTTCTGAGGTCTTTAAAAGCTAATTAAAATATTTCTGAGTTAAGATGATTTTGAGAATGAAAGAAAAAACGGAAAAAAGTGTTCAATTCAAAGAATGAAGCTGAAATTTAAACAGGACAACTAAACAAAAACCCTCGTGTTCATATGCGTGAGGTGAAGAGCTTCCGGAATCGAAATAGACCCAAAATCCAGTGTATAATCATCACCAACACAGAAAAATATTCACATGCATACATAAAGAGTGGAGCGAAGATAGAAGTAGGTCGGCGCAGTCTGATTACAGGTTAGCTTAATCATCCGGTACATTTTGGGACGCGCTAGAGAGATGATCTATGGATCTATGCGTGGCATCCCCAATAGTTCATAATCCATTCTGTGTATCTTTCGTCTATCTAATTCTATAACTACATAAATTGTATATCTATATAAAATATACATTGACGGCGGCGGCGGTGCTCATTCTCTTATAATACAGGCAGATAATCAACTGATGATGATGATAATGATGATGATGACGAGTCATCGTTGCTACACAACATTTTATTTTTTGTTTCATTTTCGTGTGTGTTTCATTTTTTCGTGCCACACGAAAATAATCAAACCATCGTGTCGGTTCTTTTTATCATAAAGAAATGTATATTTTTGTATGTATATATGAATGTATGGATAGTTATGTGTGTATGTATAGTCAAATAAAAAAGATTATTCATCGAGTCGTGGCACGAATCTTATGGGCCTTCACATTATTTTTCTCTTTCTGTTTCTTTTTGGCTCTTCATCTTTTTTTTTCTCGCTCTTCTCACTCAGACTTTCGCTCGCGCAGTTATTATCCTCTCACTTATTCGTCTTCAGTTGAGTTGAATTGGTATAGTCCGTCTCGTTCTGTCTTTGCGTATACCTGAACATTGTGTTTGACGCTTCCGGCCGGATCTGTAAAGTGTGTGTAATATAAACGTTATCTTCATACCAAGAGCCAAGCCTTGGTTATTCGAGTGACGTGGTCGTAGTGTCGCAGGTCAATAAGACTTCAAAAAAAATCAAATAGAAGGGGTGAATTGGGATGTGAGAAAAATGGGGGTGGAAATAATATGAGAAATTCAACAGAAAAATTATTTTGGGAGAGAAATGAACTTTAATGTGGATTATTTTGTCGTGGAAAATTTTTCGATTATGATTTTGGAAATTATCTGGTTATCTGTTAAATTTGTTTTGTAGTTTGGATGTTTTTTCAATAATTGAGAAATTATTTCTCACTTAGTGTCTATATAAATTCGAAATAATTTCTTTCTTCTTTCATTATCAATTATCAATTTATTTAATATGAACCAAAGATAAATCTCGATGATGTCTGGGGGAATTTCAAGATGAAAATGAGATAGATTTCCAATCGTCTGACATATCGTCTTCATAACGTCTTTACCAATGTAATATTCATCCAAAAAAATAATTGAAAATCGTAAAGTACCTGGAATGATCGATACAACTAGGTCGAACTATTTACAAAAATCTGTAAAATTGAAAAAATGTAGTGACTAAGCGAATTATTCAAACGACTGTATGATTCATCTAATACAATTTCATGGCTGCAACGAAAAAACAAGACGAATCTCTTCCATTCTATACAAAAAAAATATTCTCACTCATTCCCCTAACATTTCTTGATTATTTTTTTTTTTCATCAAATGAATGAATATTCGATTATTAACAAGATTTTGACTCTATGACACACTCATTCTCCGTTAATCACAATATTGCACGTGAAATATGAATAACCTGTTGATTGATCAGTTTTATTTACGAATAAGAACAAATAGAATCAACGCGAGAGTGAGATTTTATCACAAATATTTCCAAGTAAGAATGTGTATCGATGATTAGACTTCTTTCATTATCATTCATATTCACTATCGGTTATTATATATGCTATTACATGTGATAAATGCAATCACAATTGGATGACAACATCGATGAGTTTATCGATAATTCTTTTTATGAAATATTTTATCTGATGATCATCCTCGAGTTTTTTCAGTCGATTAGCGACTGCGTAAATGCAAATAATTAATATGTTACATCATCTGCATTTTAGCTTCAACCCTTGATTAAATGGAAATTTTTAATTCTAATTGAAATCACGTTGGAAAATTTTTTATTTCCATTCTGATTACTAAATAAATAGTTAATTGACGGGTTGCTGTGATTCTTCTACTTTTTCTTGATTTTATTTTTTATAAAGATAGATTTCACATAGCTAAACAACACTTGAAAATTAATCTCAGATTAAATAACACATTTGACAATGGAATATAAACAGAAAATCATAGGCATATCACATTGCCAGAGCACAATAATAGCGCGTGAAAATACATATACAATGAAATCAGTTACGAATATTGTTTCTATGTGATAAATATCAAACATAACGAGACAAGAGGAAGAAAAAACTCAAAAACATGAACAAAAAATGTAATTGGTCGTCTGTTGTGAGTGAAATGTGCCTCCATCCAATATACATATACGTGACATGACTCGTGGCGCCTTTACACAATAACCGGAAGTAGTCGAGGTGGGTTATGTTGATTGGACACCGCTCGAAAATCGTCCTAACATTAAACGAGAGAGAAATTGATACAGAGGAAAGAAAAAAAACCATGTGAATTGTATTTTTTTTTTGAAAGAATAGAGAAAAATAAATCAGGGAAAATTTTGAGATGTTCGACAACACAATGAAATTTATTCAGTGTGAGATTAGATTAATCAATTTTGATTTAATGGACAGGAATATCAGGAAGAAATTGAGATAGTTCATAAAAATTTCTCAACATTCTCGCATCGATGATTTCCCTCGCCATTCCGTTCACGATCAAACTTCAAAACAATTTTTTCCTCCTTACATGTTGATCTTTTTTAAACTCTCGAGTGTTCTCTGATACTAATTGTGAAAATTCTAAATTAATGAACATCATCTTTCAATTCGTACTTTACAATTCAACTTTCACATCACAAAAATTATTTTCTTTTGTCACAAACTATCATTTCCAAGTTCAAATAATTACTGAGTCATTCTCACAATGTTCATACACTGATCAGAAATATTGAAACCTACAATGAAGAAGCGAAGAAACATTAAGAAAACCGAATCGTAATAATTTCTCTCTATTCGTGTAGTCAGCTATAAAAATTATCCACAAATAAATATATGCACGAATACAAATAATAAAATATCAATAAAGATGATGAAAAGTTATCCAACGTCCGAATAATCTCAATAATTCTTCATCGAGCATTGGTGTCTTATCGAATACCGATATCATATCGATATTTGCACTTATTTTTATCCCATCCTAATGTCACACTTCGATTATATTTTATGTAGATATCCACGTTGACAAACTCGCGAACAACTTACATATCTATTCCAAGATTAAACATTTCAATTGAAAAGGGAAATTTCTCATAATACAATCTACATACATACATACATACATAAAAGTAAATAGTTTGAGCGATGATTACTGTCTAATGGAAACATCCACTTACAATGTTTATACGTGACACTTATTATTTATTAATTTATTATCACACATAAGACTATCAACAATGTTTGCTCGATCATTATTTGCACATGAGATTTTTATTTTCCTCATTTCTTAATAATTCTCATTTTTATTTTCATTTCTATTATTTCCATTTTTTTTTCTTCTTTCCACGTGTAACATGTTCCATCCTGTCTATTATTGGCACAATATAAAATATCCAACGAGTTTGATAGCGCGTGTGTCTCACATCATGCGTGAAAATCTTTATCGTCGCAATGTATATTAACAAGACACCAATATGACTCATGAATTATGATTGATATTAAATAAATAACACACCATAGTGTGCCTCGTGTCACACCTAATTAATAATCGTTAAGTGGCAGGCTTGGCTCATAATATACTTCTCAATCATGTGTAACGCGGCGCTTGGGTAATGACACCTTGTGAGAGGTAATACTGACAACAGAGTTTTGTTGGATATTTATCCATGATACAAATTGTGGGTTAATGATTCAATTTATTACACACATACACTATTATAATTAATGTACACATCAATAAACAATATGAGATATACAATCAAAGACAATGCGTCATGAATACATTATTTTTGGAATTTTTATAGATAAGCTTTGAAATATTTGACCGATTTTTTATTATTGATTTTTCGAGTTTACAAATACGTTTGGATAATTATTATGACTGAACATGTGAAGTGAATTTCTGTAGGCATTCAATTATGTGCTGATGTTCTATTGAATAATAAGATTTTTTGTTAGATATTCAAACTTATCTTATCTAAAACTGTGAATTAATCCTTTAGTGTGTGTACGAGGTCATTTTTTCTTATCATCAAACTTTCAATTATTTTTAATATTTTGGAATGCCGAATATTCGCATAATTTTAACAGTCTACAGTATTGTGTGGGAATTTTTTTATTCGTTATATTTCTTGGTTATTCGTGAATGCGATTATCTTTCATTTTTTAATCGAGCTGTACAGCGATCATGTTTAATTTAATAGTTTTCCGAAAACATCATTGTGTATCATTGTAAAATGAATTAAAATGTCGTTTTTATTAAACATTTTTTTAATGTTTCATTCTATTTGACCTTACGTGTGTCGAAGTTTCAATATGTTTTTTATTTTCTTCCAATATTTGTCAATACTCTAATTATCCAATGACAATATTAAATTGCTTTGGTTCATCGAATATTTCTCAATTTTATTGACAATAAAATTCTACATAATCTTCAATCCAACTTAGTATACGTTGCAATCGTTGACGCCTTTTTCCCAATACTTAGTTGGATTCCCTCATTATGTTAAAATGTACCACTTGGAAATAAAATTGCACCAACAACGTTCGAGATAAACCCCAATACAGAAAATCCCCAACTACAGAAAATGTAGACTTTATGAATATACAAAAAGATTCTCACCAGAAAACCGTATGCGCCTGTAATTTAGAAATCATTGTCTTGTCGTTTCAATGATCAGTTCTATTCTGATCATAGCCAGGTTCGATCGCTTCATCAATTCAAGTCAACTTCACTAACTTCAAAGAATGCAACGTTTCATCCAACCGTCAAACCAACATTCTAAACTTCACCTCCGCCTCATAAATAAATCGTGAAAAATGCGTAGATAATAAAACTCACCATTTTCTGTGCCACGCAAAGGTCCTGAAGGACTTCCACCCGTGGACACACCTTCATCTTCACTTGCGCTCGTGCTTGCCTCACTGGGACTGTAACTTCTTCTTCCATTGTTGCTTTTCACTATTTTCTGGCTAATGGTACTGCCATTATTATTATCATGAATTCTATTCTGCAATCGTTCATGCATTGTTCGTACACGGGCGTGCAGCCTCTGTTGCTGTAATGAACCAACTGAGAAATCTAGTGGTTGATCAATTTCCGATTGAGCAGGTTGCTGTTGCTGCTGCTGCGGCTGCTGCAACTGTTGTTGTTGTTGTTGTTGAGCTTGAAGCCTTTGCACTTGATTCAACGTACCAACGAGGCTTTGAACCTGACTAACCTGTGGAATTGGTGACATCTCTTGATCTTGATGAATGCTACTTGGTGGACTCCACCATTGTTGACCACTCGCAATTGATCTCCAAGTTTCAATCGTGTTATTATTAGTTGGACTACTCGTTTGTTTCTGTTTCTGTTGGTTCACTTGATGTTGCTGTTGTTGCTGCTGCTGCTGTTGCGCGTGATGCTGTTGAGCCATCGCTACTTCAATCAGGTTGTTGTTCTCCAACAAGTGCATGCTGGGTGTTTGCGTCATCGACGTTGGCAAAGCAAACGTGACACCAACCGCTGGACTTGTGTCGTTTGTTTGACGACGTGTCGAATTTTGCTGCTGTTGTTGTTGTTGATAAAGATTTAATTGAGAAGTTGATGGTATAATCACGGGCGGTGGTATCTGGCGGACAGTTCGCGCGGCCTCAGCGACCCACCGGCGCACCGCCTCGCTATCGAGGCCCGCCAGCCCTGCGGACTTAATCTTGGACTGTCCACCAGGTGATAAACCCTTCTCGGTTATTATACCGGGAAGTGCAAGGACCCCGGTGCCCGCCACCGCGAACTTGGGCCCTGTTACTTTCTCGTAACCGCGTCACCCAAGTAAGATATGAATTATCCACTAAGTTTTTTTTAAATTACTGTTCTTGCCACACTTTTCTATATTCTCCTGTCCAAGTTTTCACCTTCAAATTTAATTATCCATTTAAATTAACAAATTTGATTGTTGCAGGTTTTGTTGAATTGATTGTCGATTTCAATCATTCACAGCACAATCGCTCTGTGAATCACGTTTTTATATCTCTCAATGAGAAAAATTTCAAACTTGGGTCATTCACAACTGCAAATTACGAAAAAACAAATTTCAATTGTGGAAGATTGCTTGCATTTAATTCCCGTTGTTTCTTCTCCTTCTTCTTCTTCTTCCTTTACAAGTATTCTAACATCACCACTTGTCTTCACAAATATTAAAATCCTGTCTTCCAAATGATCATCCTGAATCCACATCAACAATTTCAAGTCATCCAACTATCAATATCACACAACCACGTTTTGAAAATATCAACATTTAAATGTCGACAGACGAACATGATTTTCTCTTGTGGATATTAAATACAAACTGGAATCCATAGAAGATGAGTAAATGAAAAACAATACAACAGGTATGAACAATGGCTGATGATCCACTTGTCATCACTGAAACACATTGAACCAACGTGGTGTCAAACGTTCTGTCATCACGATATCACTGTGCATTAAAAATTGCACTCGATTGTGGCAGTCTCGTCAATCATGAAAGAAGAACATAGGAAAGTAAAAAGAGAAAACGGAAATAACAACAAAAATAAATAGGAAAAAAAAAAAAATTTTATAAAACACCGTCAATCAATCGGGGCCCCGGTTGGCTGTCAGCCAATAGAACCGACACATTCGTCGGATTGCACGCGTGGTTATTCAACCAACACATAAACACATACACACACACAAACACTTCACCGCACAAAAATCCGCACACCACCTTTATTCTCTTTTCATATAAATATATCTATATATAGATATACTACTATTGCTTTCCACACAATTGGATACTCCCTCTCCACAATCCAATCATTGGGCCTTATGTTTTGTTATTGTTTTGCAGAGTGTGTGTGTGTGTGTATATATAAACGCGTCCACACACCTCGCGTGTCTCTTTAATGAACAAAATATTTTGACGAAAATGTAACGATTAAATTGACAATTCCAGAATGTTCTCCACAATTTTCCCACTGCCCAATTTACCAAATTGATATAAAATATTACACAAGAATTCAATACCGAACAATTTCACAAATGTCACTTTACAATATCACAATTAATTAATAAATAAAATTGTGTAAAATAGGCCGGTTGGTTATTATTGAAAATATTTATTTAAAATATGCGTAATAAAGTGTAAGAGGTGAAAAATAACAAAAATGAATCAGTGACGTCGCGACAACGAGGAGAAACGATGACAACGGGTGGATAGATGCTGTCGCGTGCATGTGTGCAGCTATACTAGGGTCCAGGCCGCCGCCGGCACACGGACGCTCGTTCGGGCCGTCCGGCCAGTGGTCCGTAAGGTGGGGGCGAGTCGTTAGGCTGCCCGTTGAAGGAAAAGAAGTGAAGAGGAAAAAAGAAAAATGCGCGAGTGAGAAAGAGAGAAAATGAATGAAAAAAATAAAAACACGAACACACACATAGTGAATACGTGAATTGAGAGTAGGTAGTTCCCGTCTGGTGGCCTCTGTTACCGGTGAACGCCAGAAGTGATGATGCTCGGGGGTGAAACGCCAGACGTAACAGAGGGCGGGGGTGGCAATGACAGGGTGGGGAGACGTTATGAGGGGAACAAAAATACACATTCACATTGAGATGCGTCGGTGGGGAATAGAATGGCCAATCGCTGTGATTCGCGGACGATGGTGAGCTCCGCCCATTGAGAAGCCGCTTAGTTTGTGTAGTAGTAGCGCGCGCTTCTTTTTTCCTCGTGGACATATCGCGCGGAATCTGTAGAGGGAGATGGTACTTGGACCACCGCCAGAGTAGGAGAAAGCAATGTAAAAATGTGAGATAGCACAGACAATGTTGGAGTTGATGTGTTGGTATATCGCCTTAGTTTATTATTTTTCATTTTTCTTTTATTTTTCTATTGCGTCGCGTTGATGTTGGGTTTTTGTTTATCATTAAATTTACATAGCAATGATGAGCTTGAGCGATGAGGGCTGTTGTGGGTGTTAATTGGATTGATGTTGATGCGAATCGGTTGTCAGGCTTTTGAATTTTGTTGTCGTGTTGACGTGAGAGTTAGAGTTGGACAGGTGGAGTCTTGGGAAAGTTGGATTGGCGGTAGGTGGAGCATTAGCGGTGTTAGGTGTAGGCAATTGTGGTTGATGAAGCGTTGATATGCTTGGAGTTATTGTCATGAAAATATGGAAGAAATAGTACTGGGGTTCCTGCTGTTTAAGCATTTATTTATGAATTCAAATATTTTTTCATTGGATATTTGACATTTTTTTATAATTCACTCTTCTTTTTCTATTATTGTTGATGTTTTGATTCCCTCATTTTTTTGATACTGATGGGAAGACAGTTTGATGCACCTGACATGGTTGGTGGTGCTAGTGCTGAAAGTTATCCCACATCATGAGCAGCTGCGCTTGCAGGTTGAGATCATCTCTTGATCTCGGAACCCCTTTGTGGATGTCGTGATTTTTTGTCAATATGATTGGTAGATTCCGTTGTGCGATAAAGAAACCGAAAATGATGATGAGGTTCTCGGATGTTTGGTACTAGCTGGAGGGCTAATGAGGAACATCTTAATTTATGCTTCGAAATTTTATGAATATTTTAGAAAAATCTCTAACAACTCAATAAATTTTTATGGGAAATTGGACGAGGTATTTCTGGTCATTGCGAAAATCAATGTCTACTGACTTTCGACATGAATATGTCAGGTGGATGTGGTTATTGCAAGCAGATGCGAATAATTGAATAGTTACCAACATTCAATGTGGGAGGATACTGATGAGCAACATAAGAATTCAAACAATCACTGACAAGAAAATTTTTCAAGTTCGATATCTATTGTAGAATTATGTTCAGGTTTAAAATTGATACTCCGCAATAATATCAATGACAGACTCGTTGCAATACTACAAGTTAACCTGTCAGAACTCTACAATTAGGATTAATTATAGAAACTTTTGAGAATAAGCTAAAGATGGGTGAATAATAATGACCAGATGATCTATCCTAGGATGCCAGAAAAGATTGATAGAGATAATTAATGACGTATTCATCTGGGGTTTAACTATGATAAATTACTCATTTACGAATAAATGATTGACAATCCTTTGTTTTTCTTTCTGACAAATCAAACGAATCAAAATTAAAAAGAAAACTTGCTCTACTAAACATAACCAACCTAAAAATCCGATTTTCTAATATTGTTTCCACAGATCGAATTGATCCCTAACACCATTCCTATAAAACAAACCCGAAAACCCCAATGATCAATTAAAAACATAATTACACAACCACCAAACCACCCAATAAAAATTGTCCTGCTAAAAGAACAAACCGATCAAAGTCCCTGCAAACTTCATCATCCGCCATAGCAGTTTTTTTATCACCCCATCCCAGGTACATCAACATTACCATATCCCATTCTACCTCATCTCCAATATCACCCACCAACATCCACATTTGAATGTGTCATGCGCAATACACGCCATACATATACAAAACCCATCTAAAAAAGAAAAAAAAAGTCGCGAAAACGTAAAAGAAAGAGAAAAAATGTTGGTTTAAAGCAACTCCCATTGGTCGCGTGAAGTTTTACATCAACCCACCGTTATGTATACACCCTCTGACACAGACGATAAATCGTCTCCCCTCATTCTTCCATCCACCGCGTCATCCCCTTTTCCTCAAGCTACACCGTCGCCTCCATCGCAAACCTACCACCATCAACTCACCCCCATCCTACATAGCCATCGCGTCTTATCGTGCTATCATATTTCGTATGTATACTATACATAACTTCCCCTCACATTTGAATCTGACATGCGCACATTCCATATGAGAAATATAAGGAGCACCCTTTAAAGTAGCTCTTATTGGCCATGGAAACTACGCGCATATCCCTACTACCATTCCAACTTTTTTTTCTCCACTCATTTTTTTTTCCCTCTTTCCTCACATTGCCTCTCTAAATATATACGTGGAACGTTGAATATATCCCACTCTGTTTTCCTGCACTCCTCACTATCCACTACATACATTCTACCCTCCCTTGCAAAGTTCCCCAAGACGCTTTTCCATCCCCACTTTAGGAAATGGAAGCGAATGTGGTGTACATTTACGAGTACTACTACTACTTACACTTTGCCATTTTTATACGAAACGTAGACGTCTTTGTCTCACTCTTTCACCCACATTGTCAATGTAGATGTGATGGTGTATGCGCCCCCTTGCGGACGCTGGTGGAAACAAAGATGGAAAATGGTTTAGTGACGTTTGGGGAAATGAGACCGAGCAAGCCAACGTCGTGTATTGATTTTAATGACGCACCCCACCTCTCAATCGTCGCTCTCGCTTTTCCCAACTCTTGGAATTGTGAATATATCTGTGTATGTATGGGGATTATGTGGGTTGTTTTTTTTTTTTCATGCATTCGTACTTGTATGTTTATGAATTGTCTGGATGCAATGGGAATGTCACAAATGTGTACGTGATTGTCGTTATACAAATTGAATGATGAGAAATGACGAGTTTGATTTGAATATGTTTCATGAATAAAACAATCAAACTGCATTTTCGATTTTTAACAGTGTTTTGGTGGACACTATAGGGGTGAAAATGATTTAAATCGTTACTTCATCACGAATACCTTGTTGGTGTATTTTTTGTTTATGTTGATTATTGAATTCGAACATGATGTTGAGAAAGGCGATCAGTTGGCGCAAATGAACACGGAAATTGGGAGAATTTATTATTTAAAAAAAAATTTGGTGGAATGTTGGATGTGAAAGGGTTGTTTTCCACTGAAGCTGAATATGATTTCTCCACTTAATCGGACGTCTCCAAAATCGGATAAATAATTGAGGAATAAATGAATTCGTCTATGATAATTTATTCATCAATTGGTCCGATTAATTATTTATGTTATTAATTTTTTTTTCAAGATTTAGAAATACATTTTTCTACTTTACTTAGGTTTTTACGTGTCAGTTCATCTTGTGATTTTTCCTATTTTATTGTTTCATGTGAAATGGTGGTGGGGGGAAACATACAAGTCATCAATTCCATGGGACAACTTGACTTTTTAGCGATGGTGTTAAAATCCCTATAACATTGAGAAAAAAAGGGAGACAAGTACAAGACACTTGTCCCTTTTCAGAATCTTTCTGGAAGCATATTGTCCTTCATGGAGGTCTATTCTAATAAAAAAAAACACGAGAGGGTACCCTAATCTGAATACAGTTTAACCCCTTGGCACGTGGCTTTTACATATATCGCACGCATTCATTCCCCTTCGTTCTATTTTTTTCCACCGTCTCTGGTGGGCTCATTTTTTTCTCTCATCCATTCTTTGTATTGTCAGAATGGGAGGTGCACAGGCATTTGCATCGAATAAATGCCGTCATGTATATTAGGTCACAGGTGCTTAGACACACGCACTTACAACCCTTTTTTTAAATATGCATCCATAATTGGTATTGAGGGTTGTGAAGTGAGTGAAGGGTAACTTTTTTATTGCTGTATATGAATCGTTACGAACGATGTATGGTAATTGATGATTTGAAGAATTTTATGGGGAGTTAAGTTTATGATTTATTCTGAGGGGTTGAATAATCATTTGACAGACATCTCAATACAGGTGGGAAAATATTTCGATGATTTATCTTTTTTTTTTCGTTATGAACACGAGATTTTTTCCTCCTGTTATTCTTATCGTCTCAAAGCTTTTTTAATTATTTTTATTTATTCATTTTCATTGTGACAAATGAAATGTTCAATTGCATAATCCAGATCTAGATGTGATCGCAACTAACAAGAATTCATTATGTGAAATTTCATTTCCAAAAATGTTTCGAACTATCTCTTGACAGGAAAAAAACTTCAGTGCTTTAAAATGAAAATTCGAATCATTTGTTTTGTGGTGATTTGACATTGGAAATTCCATTCAATTTTTTTTTCCATCTCTCCAGTTTAATTGAGATCTACAAAATAACAAGGCAAGTAAAATTTCACAAGTTATATTTTAGGTAAAAATACGCAAATTCATGAAATACAAATTTCTACCCAGAATTTGATCAACTGATATTGAAATTTTTAAATTGTAATCGAGTTTGTTTTATCCTAAACTGTCAAGTTAGATTGCGATGGTATTTGAGTCCATGGGAATATGAATGCACATTCGTGTGTGTAATGTATTTGTGTCAGTAAATTGAAGAGCAATTTTTCTATTGATAGAGACATACCACTATACGATGACGACCTACATTTTGAGGAAAGTACCATATAACTGTAGTTGGTGCACTTGGGGATACGAAAGAAATTTTTTTTCTTTCCCCACTCTACTTGTTCTTTATTTTCTCCCCCATCTTCTATCCTCTATCGCTTGTCGCCTTTTATTTCGGTCCCATCAAAGACGACCTTACACAACGTACAATACTTAAATTTATTTAACGAATTTTGTTTTCATCTCATTTTTATATTTTTGTATTCACTTCATGTTATTATTATTATTTATCCTCTTCTCTTCTTCATACCCCTGTTTGCATCATTGTGAGAGAAAAGAATATAAAACATGAAATGTGTTAATAAAAAGTGGAAAAGGGTACCAATCACTGGCAGCAATAAAAATTCAACAGAAAAAAAAATTTCTTCACATTTTTTTATTCATTCTCTCTTCTTTTTTTTTGTGAAATATTATAACACATGAAATTATAGGTTTCCACCCTCTGTGCAACCTCTTATATGCGAATGAGAAGTGAGTAAAAGAGAAAAAAATTGTTTCATTCTTCGCGGGTTTTTCCGTTATTTCCTAATTCCCTTTTTCTTCTGTTATTCCAGGGAAACAGCTGCGAGAAATTTCTCTTTCGACAATTGCCGGATTCACAATTTTGGACTAAATGTGGGTCAAATATTCTTGACACTACCACTAGAGATTCGAGCACGCTGTATTATTGTTATGACTGTGATTTTCTTCATTTGTTTCGGTGGAAGAAGTGAAAAAAAAAAATTTCTGAGCAGAAAAAAAAATTATGTATGAATAAAAAAAGGATCTCAATTGCTATTGGGGTTCCCTTGAAAACTTCAAACTGTTTACGATCAGGTGCTATTGAAGGTGAAAGTACCGTAATTAACGGAAATATATTCAATTGCACTAAACGTAAATTAGTTTGATGGTCATTTGAGAAATTTCTACCGTTAAAATTCTATGTGATTTCATGTAGGATTTTTTTTTAAGCTCCATAAATGATTTGAGATTGTAGAAAAAAATATTTCGCACACACTGTACCGTTGCTTCTTACTCGTTTTCATTATTGTCAATAATAAATTTTTCCCAGTGATATATTGCACCATTTTTTTTTCTACTTGTCTTCTTGTTATTTGTGTCAGGTATATTTATCCGATCAGAACAACCGGTCGGTACAATGACAATGCGATGGGCACTCATTACTACTTTACAATATGAATACTACGACCAATAAGAGGTAAAACATTTTTTTCTTCATTTTTCTAAAAATTTTCATATTTTTTTCTCGAACCTTTTCCTTCTCATGATTTATTGGTTTACGATATATTGTAAATGAAATAAAAGAGAGATGAATTGTTGTTTATGTTGTGAAGACAATTTGTTCGGAATAATAGACAAGAATGTTTCGTTAATTCATACACTTTCCATTAATATTGTTGATTATCGCGTACTATTTTGCCAGTCTACTCATAGATGAAAATAATAAAAAAGGATGAACAATATGTTCACCATATGTCCATATAGATCATTCAAATTTTTCTATGAGTGATATCCGCAGTAGAAAATAACAGTTAAGAACGTGGAGAACAATAAATGTTCGATCATAATCCAACATTTACTAATTTACACTTTTTTATCATATTTTTGACAATTAACTAAATCCAAATAATTGACATAGAAATTGAATTCTCTCCAGTTCATTTCTCATAATTCATTTTTTACACAATCGAAATATCTTCCGGAGCGATTATTTTCGAAGCATTAAAAATTTTTTAACCCAAAACTAAATTTCACTAATAAATACTCTCAACCCATTCGCAACTAAACACGAAAAAAAAGAACAAATGAAGATAATTTTTGTCTTTTATTTTACAATCCACCATAAACATTCCATATACAGAGTAAATAATAAAAAACTAACTGAGCAACAACCCCAAATAAAATTTATCCATGTCACAACAAAATATTCGTTTGTTCAACATTTCATCACGTTTTCAACGTAGAAATTTATGAACGTGATACTTGAACGTGAATGTGGTCATTCGTACTTCAAACGTTGTTGGAATATTATTCACAGTATTAGGATAATTGGGCCGATTATAGCCGGGGTTACATGAAGAGAACATTGCGTGTGATGCTATAACAAGAATAGAATTAACGAAAAGAAAAGAGAATGAAAAATTTTGTAGATATATATATATA
>JABMBR010011530.1:0-39588 GCA_018881525.1 Meteorus sp. PSUC_FEM 10030008 | reverse complement strand
GAGATGAAACGCATAAGTTGTCGATCTATACCTATATATACTAAACACACATACATGCGTGCGACAGTTGAGTCGATCATGCGGCGTTGCCAAATTGATGTTTGAGGAGTTTGTGTAGTCCGTCGCATTCAAAAACCAGTCCGATTAATTCGATATTTCTCTTCTATTACAATCCACATTAACTTATTGCTTATAATCTAAGGTTGCATGGGTTCGTTTTTCATCAACGAAAATTGGAATTATAATGCGTAAAAACATGGAAAACATGACCTCGGCCCCCTTCACGCCATAAGACCTGTGTTAAAAGTGTACAAAAAATGTAATTTTGACATTAAATATCTCCGTTTCTAGACGATAAATCGTTATGAAATTTCACCATAACTTGGATATTGCTCTAAATTTCGTGTTCACAAAATTTCATGCGGCTAAGTTGGAAAATAATTTTCACGTGAGAAACGATAGTACCTTCTTAATAATAGAGGGAAACAAAGAATAGCTGTTACATACGACTTGTTTTTTTCTGGAACGAATTTTGTGAATTTTCTAAAAAATGTAGATCGCAATAAAGTATGATGAGATAACGTGAGTGGTAAAAGAAGATAAATGGCTTGTTTTCAACGAGAATTGATACTATTGTTCAATAATTATACCCATGATTTACATTATTGGGGATTCTTCCTCCACCTATCTGTGAAATAGACCAGTGATAATGTGTAAATATACACTCATTTTTATTAACAACTGAATTCGGTGGTTGTTTATATCTGTCTCAGCAAAAAAGAAGGACGTGTAAAGGTCGTGTGTTCACTAATGTACACATTTATTGTAATAGATTTATATCAACTTTTCCATCAAATATAATTGGATGTTCAACTGTAAATGAAAGCCATCCAGCATTATCGTGGTATCCGTGAGGCTATCTATAACATTTAGACCTCGCATTGATGATGAATGATGATCACTGTAAATATCCCAGTCTAATTGTAATTGCCAAACTGACATACATTTGGATCTCCACAATTATCTACAAATGATCAGTAGATTGTCACATAAATAGGCATGCCAAAAACGTGACATCAAGAAGTATTGACAGAAGACTGTCATAAGTGTTTCCAAATTTTTTGTTTAAAAAAACAATATTCTCACTTGGACGATGAAGATCGCTGGAATATTCTTCATCCTCTCGATTGCAACTGTTTTCTTGTTTGCTGCAACCGTTACCAATGTAAGTGAAAAACTGATCAAATGATAATTTCCTCATAAAAACAGATATTGGTTAGTGATCTATCGTTCTATACGATTCCTGATCAATAACATAATGCATTGAATTGGATAACAGATGCTCAATTCTCGATGCAAAGCTAAACTTTTCCGCCTTGTAGTACTAATATAAACTTAATTTGTCTCAAACAAGGCCCGAGCTCTTCGCTCGGCGGAATTTGCAGAGAATCCATGTGGAATTTTTATCCTCAACGGCCGGATATGTAAAAAAGTGGGAGACGAATACGTAATTGACTGCCCACCAAGATCAGAGTTTCCAAAAGGAGCTGGTAATTCCCAATGTGTTCCAAAATCATGGTCGTGCTATGTTGTCAAAGACGATCCAGATAAACGTTTAAGATGCAAATATCATTTATAAGAACCATATACCAAATCACTACCGATAATAAAATTCCAACAAAGTCTGAATGAACTGCACTTAATTTTGGAACATTAATCTGATTCCTATTCCTTCATATACGGTAATGCATATGACGATATCATTGGATATTCTTTGTTTCGGATTTCTTTTGTCCGACAGCCATTTCAGCAGAATCACTCCACGACCTAAAGTAAACATAAGACAAATAGATCAATGTTATTCAACAATTGTAATCACCATGACCTCGTGCGTGCAACGATAGCGAATATCTTCCGATGCCTATGTTGATGAATGTGTTCTACATCAGATGGTGCTATCAAAGTTTCAAGTAATCATCTGGAAATAAGTGCGTTTATGTAATACCAAACGATATCAATACTTATCACGTATTAGTTTGTATCAACGGTGGATTGCCTCAAGCACAAAACAATACAAAACACTCAACTCATCTTCGTTCTATATATTGCAAGGATATTATAGATGAACTACGCAATTTCGTAACTTTTGAAAGCCATCGTGCAAACTAATGTTCTGTCAAATGAGCACTTGCACACATCCAACATTATTTCCCAGCCTGTATTTTGTAACTCGTATCGCTTCCTGGAGAGTATAGTACTGTTATTGCATCAATATACTCTCAACTTCCGTACGTAATTTCGTTCGCAATGCTGGTGCTGAACTTGAAATTGGCGCAATTAATATGTCCGTCATTATCATTTCTCATGACACTCTACATTATCGACGTTTCATGTATGTCGGAAGGAGGCGTCTAAATGTGCCGCGTGTACTTTTTACCTGAACCAAGGAAAGACCATTTGTGTCGTTATTGTCATATTTATTGTTGTACACAGTTTCTTGATGTGAAGCCGTCGAGTATGATTAACACACTTACGTTTGTTGGCATCGCACTCGCATGCATGTTATCATTCATACAGCTTGGATTCAGTATTGATGATCAATCCAACTCATCTGACAATTTTCAAAACAATGCTACGATTGGATCACAACACCAAAATGACCTGAAAATCTGTATCCTTTTCTTTACATCAAATGTGTTGATACATGACCTACATACAAAGTATTATGAGTTGTGCAAAGGAATTCGTCAGATTTTCCCATTGTCATACATATGTATATCTATATGTAGAGCCTTGACGTAGAACGGTTTGGTCAGTGAAAAAATTGTTTTTTGAACGAAGGAAAAAACAGTTGGATGCTGTAAAAAATATCAAAAATGTAGAAAAGTATGAGCAACGATATAAGATGATTTCAGTAATTATTGAAAAGATGGTTGTCATAGTTGAATCCAAAAAAGTGATCATCGAACGTGTCCATGAAGAATTGAAAAAAAACTCGGATGTATCCTTATCAGATGGAAATATTAAAGATGGTAATGCTTGGAACTGTGTATTTGGAAATACAATTCGGATTGATTTTCACATCTGATCATTGCCTGACTGATGTTATATTCATTCTACAGCGCTCCTATCGATATGCGAATACACCGCTCTATTCGGTGATATAGTTCTCGAGAATCCAGATATAGCAAACAGAATATTGAAGAAAAAAACATCATGGTATGAAATATTAAAATGGTCCATAACATTTGTGAGGGAGAATCCATTACTTCTTGATCAATCTACTGTCAAAATGTTGGAACGTGTGTCACAAGAATTACATCTGACTGAACGCGAACCAGGATATACGAATACTAATTGGTCAAATAAGTCAGGAGAATCAAAGTCATCAAAAAATGATGCAATAGAACGTGAAAAGAGGAAGAAAGATAAAAAAAGTAAACGAAAAAGTGGTCCACGAATCGTTCATGTTGATTTGTGACAGTTCATTACCCCTGCAATCAATATTCCCGCTACATACACTGACATTGTTCAAGAACAACGTAGAAGAGTTCAAAACTGCACCACACTTGTCTACGATATTGTTTCCTGAATTCATAATAGATGGTTGAATAATCGAGCTCTGTGGGATTCCATCGCTCCTGAAGGACTGTTCAAGGGTAATCGTTCGAGAAAAATCATTGCAATGACGGCATTTATCGAAAGGACTCCATCTATCTTACATAGCCAGATGTTACTGATGTCTTGCAATGCCTATATGGATAGGGCATCCAACATTCTCATTAAATTTTGATACACTTCCCCACTTACAAATTCGATACGAGGTTTGTACTGTAGTAATATATGGAAGAGAAAACAGACTGACTTGAATCTTATTTAACATTTAATCTTCTAATTAATTTATGGTCACAATCTTAATTTTTTCGATGAAAAAGAATTTCCTAGCACGACGACAAAAAAGTAGCTCGTTTCGATAAACAGTTTATCTTCATAATATCATGATGGATGATACGGTTTATATACAAGAGAAATCTGTCGAAAATACCAAACTCGCTTGGCTTGCACACATTCACACGTTAGCGCATGTACATAAACATGTATATATAAATATATGTAGAGAGAGAAGACACCTCGGCTTGTTATGGGAATGCACGAGCATTGGAATATGTCAGAGTAGATGGTCAGTTTCTCTCCTTTATGTTATACCTTGGGATATCGAGTCAGCTCATATAAATGTCTGGATGAAACACATATGCACATATACAATGATAGTAACTCACAAATATATGTATGTATATGTTTGAGTATACAGTTCATTTGAAAATATATTTATTTAATGCTAAATGCATCAGTCGTGAGAAATTTCAAGTTCGACGTGAGTATTTTATTAAGTGAAAATATGCTCGATGAAGCTTTCCGAACTTTCCCCTTGATAGTTATCTCATGCGATCATTTGATAATACTCAAGCGGGAAAGAAATTTGTCCACTTATTCAGACAATGACGAAAATTATATTCAAAGATTTTTTCTATTCTTACTAATGTGAAGGAATAGTTATTTACTCAAGTTCAATTTTTCTTCGTTAATTTTGTATCTCTAAAATATTTTCCAACACAAAATTTACTTTCTCAATCTACAATTGAGTTTTTATAACAAATGTTATCATGTCATGAAGTGTTCATAGGATTGTGAAACAAGAGTTGAATATTCAACTGATACTGAATCAACAGGAACATTAATAGATTCATGATCAGAAGTATTATTCCTGTAACATCAAGTCAGTTATCATTGAAACGGTGGAAAAGATGCACCAGATTGAAAGTGATGAACTTGAATATGCAAAAATTTTACGAGACATCTGCAAAAATATATCTAATAAAATTAAAAAAGTAACCTATTGGCAATAAAATCATATATAGAGAACACTTTTTGGGAATCGTGCGACGAGATGGTACGAGAGTGAAGAAAAAAAGGCATGCGACCAGGGAATGTCACAATACGCGTTCGTCGTGCATCATCGAAACCACTTTTTATTTTTTCCTCCTTGTAGCGCGTCCTCGACGATGTCGGGTGGGTAGAAAGTGGTCAGCCAATAGGTGGAAACGCTTTGTCGCAGGTTTGTGAGACACTGTATGTTAAAAGAGGTGGTAGCTGTGAGTCCTGGTTTGTGGTCTGTGTGTGAGTGTATTTCTCTGAACGAAGTACAAGTTCTTCTCTTACGCGCTACCTTTCCATTAAGTTGATGGTCGAGTGCTTCAGAGTTATAAGTCGTTTTTTTTTAATTTCCGACTGACTATTTCACATTAAACTATTCATATTGTAAATAATATATTCGATATATACGAATGATTTTCGTATTCAGTGATTATAACAAAGCGCAACGCCTCCTCATACAGAAGAGGTTGATTCATATTCAATAATTTTACGCGCTTGTAACTAAATTGATTGCCGAGAGAGAAAAGTGGAGATGAAATTGAGCTATTCATTGTTGGCGTTTGCTGTACTTACAGTGATTGCTGGTAAGAAAATTCACATCAATGATGATAATCATGAATAAATTATTTCAACGATTTCTTCTTCATTTGTCAGTGAGTGCACGTTGGATGGAATACCAAACGCGTTACTTTCAATCGTGATAATATGGAGTAGTGAAAACAACCGTTATAAATGTGCTTGACGCGCTTGTTGGTGTGGCATTTGATCTTGTACTTTTTCATATTGATTTATTCACTCATTTATCATTATTTCATTTTTCTCTTTCATTACACTTTCAACTTCTGATGATGAAATAAAAAGCAGTTGCCGTATATATGAATTGCAAATTAATTTAATTAAAAGAGAATGTATGAAACGTTTTCGAAGGCGAATCAAATTTGATCATTAGCTTATCGCCGTTACTGACAATTGCTAACTTCCGTATGGAAAAATATTTGAACACAATGATGCGAGTGAAGATAGAAATTTGATATCTGAATTTTGTGGCTTTTCATTGCAATAAGAAAAGAACTAAATAATTTGGTCTCACAGGCGTTTGCTATTTTTTCTCTAAGATTGTATTATACAGTGATGAGAAACAGTTGCATCACAATCGCACAATGTTCTATTGTATTACAACGCCACGAAAATATTTGCGTAAATAATCATTCGAGTATGTATGGGATAAATGAGTCAGTAAATGACCTTATTGGTATCCATATTTTATCGATGAGTGGATCCAAGTGGTTGAATATCATATGGAAAGATTGAATGGTCATTTTGACAAGGAAAATTTGTTCTTGGCACTTGAATCTTGCAGCACTTTTGGTAGACACACTTAAAACCGCTATTGGAATGCTTTGAACGGGCATTCGACACTTTCTCAAGTCTCTTTTGCTCACGACAAGAAATTTCTCTCACTCATATTCCATTTTTTTTTTCTGTTTAGTAACGACTTGAATAATCTTCACGTGGCATTTAAACGACTATTTATCGATCAATAAATTTGACAATTCAACGATAAATTCATTCGTTTCATTATACATTGAATGAATTCACTGATGTTTTATCAAGCCATAATCGAGTCTGATTGTTTTTTTTTTCTAGTTAAAGGTCAGAAAGCTAAAAATGATGAGAAGAAAGAGGAGTTTGTCTGCCCAGAAGGACAGGGTAATGGAAACTTTGCGGATCCCGCAACGTGTCGGAGATTTTATCAGGTGAATTTTCGATATTTTCAGTGCAAGAAATTCCATTGGTGTGGAAAAATTACTGATACAAATTAATTTCATTATTGTATGCACTTTTCTAAAGATTTTATGTTTTAATGTTCGAAAAGTGCGTAGATGGTTATCCGTACTTAAATAGGTGTCCATCAGGATTGCACTTTGATGACATTAGTAAATTCTGCACGTTCAAAAATGAAGCACGCTGCGGACCAATACCAACCAGTAAGTAGAATGACAAAAGAATGAAAAAGTGAAATCACTTAGATATAGTTGCGTATAACACAAAAAAAGTCAACATTCGACTCTATTCGTACTCGTATATTACAGCTCCAGCACCTGTGACTGAAACACCCACAGATTTAGCAGAAAAATGTGACACTGCCAATTGTCAACTGCCATATTGTTTTTGTTCTCGTGATGGCACAATTATCCCTGGTGGACTCAACCCGGAGGACGTGAGTAATCAATTAATGTTGTAATAAACTGTTGATGTATGAAGGTAATGTGAGAGAAAAAATGGAAAAGAGAAGCAAATTATCTTTGTGACTTTGTTGAATTTTTGAAATTATGGAAATAATTTCCTAATGTTCACGTTACTTTCGTAATACGAATGAAATATATAGAATTATTACTGAACTTTAGTTAAGTTTGATATATCACGCTACCGGTTTCTATAACGATCAATCTGAGAATCAATTGAGCAATAAATGAAATATGAAAGTTTTTCTCCTTAGCATTATAATATTACAGAAACGAATGATATGAGAAGTGAATCTCAATCACATCTTCTATATTTTCAGACACCGCAAATGATCCTTATGACCTTCGATGGCGCAGTAAATCACAATAACTTCGATCATTATCAAAAAATATTTAATAGCGATCGTGTTAATCCGAACAATTGTCCACTCAAAGGAACATTCTTTATATCGCATGAATATTGTAATTACAATATGGTGCAAAGCCTTGCGCATGACGGTCATGAAATCGCAACGGAGACAATCTCGTAAGTTTCAATCCCAACTTTCTCAGATTCCTCACGGTAATTTGCAAGATTATTCTCGTCATTATTATTAATTTATATGATTTACAATGAAGATTACAAAAAGGACTAGAGGATAAAGGATATGAAGAGTGGGTAGGCGAAATGATTGGTATGCGAGAAATATTGAAGCGATTTGCGAATATAAGTAGAAATGAAGTAACTGGAATGCGCGGTCCTTACCTGAAACCTGGTAGAAATACACAGTACAAAGTAATCGAAGATTTTGGATATATTTACGACAGTAGTATTGGTATATCACCGCTGAAAATTCCAATTTGGCCGTATACTCTTGACTACAAAATTCCACATGAATGTAAAGCTGGTACTTGTCCGACAAAATCGTTCCCAGGGGTTTGGGAATTGCCATTGAATGCTCATTATGTAGATAGTTATGAAGGTGGACATTGTCCATATTTAGATCAATGTGTTCTTCATAATCATGATCCTGAAGATGTATTCGTTTGGCTGCAAGAAGATTTCAATCGTTATTATTTACAAAACCGTGCACCCTATATGATGCCGTTCCATACAAATTGGTTCCAAATCAAAGAATTGGAAAGAGGACTGGCGAAATTCCTCGATTGGACCGTCACTTTGTAAGAATATACTCATTAATAATCATCAGGATAGTCAGTATAGATGAATGCATCTCATGAGCTCACTATTTTTCATAGACCTGATGTGTATTTTGTCACTGCAACACAAGCTCTAACATGGATGACTGATCCCAAACCATTAAAAGCTCTGACAAATTATGATGGTTGGTCCTGCGGCAAAGTTCAAAATGATCCAGGACCACCTTGTAATAACCCCAACAAATGTGCACTCGATTTCAAACCTGCTGATGCCAATTTCACTACAACACGGTAAACAACATATTCTATTTCAAATGTTCATTCCTTCTTATGTTCATACACAGATTGATATTCAAAGATGTTTAAATTTCCAAACCAAATTCCAAAAAAGACAAATTGTCCATATTGGTATATTTTTCTTGATTTTGATAGGTATCTGGAAACTTGCTCGGAGTGTCCTAATAGGTTTCCATGGCTGGGAGATGCAAAAGGTTCTGGTCAATACAATGATAACTATAATCCCGAAACGAAATAATTTCATTTTCACTTTTGAACCCTATTAAAAATCCAACGTTTGCGTTTGTCAATTAATTTATGCATCATATGTACGAAGATGATATCATTATTTCTCAGTTATTAGTGTGTTTCGAATGTGTTTTCAGTGTTTAATTGTTGCCCTCATTATAAACATATACAGATATATATGTATTTATGTATATATACGTATATAAATATATATTCACGAATAAATATCCATATACATACATGCTGCTATGTAAATGAAAGAAAGAAATAAAACAAATTACTTTTGACTATTGTATATTCACGATAACAATGTTTTTCCCACAGTGTGCATATATCTATTGTGGTTTGACCATACACCATAATGCGTGATTTTGTACACCCCTATGGATATTATACACGTTTTTAACCTAACAAGTGACAAGGAATTAGTCCACACACTTGTTTATCGATATGGAACCCATGGATTGAATAAATCTCCGTATTTTTTGCGCTCTGAAAGAATTGAAATATTCCATTAAATGCTGTACGTTGAATTCCATGACATGTTACAAATACTTCACCTGGTGGAGGGAAATCTTGTGGATGAGTTATAATGTAATCTCGACGAATTGCATCGTTTCTTGCACATACATCCATCGAGCGTTTTCTCACGAGAAGACCAATTCCTATTCCCACTGCTGTCGCGATGATGTGCTGATGTATTCCTAGAAAACAAGTAATAATATGAAGATTCATCGAGTAGAAATACTATTCCATGAGAACAATTTTTTGTCATGTATATTTTGGTACATCTGTTCATCATCAACTTGTCTGAAAATGAACCCACTTCAAATGACGACTGATGTATTTCATCTCTGTATATATTCCTAGTTTCCTATCGTCTGCACGATTTTAATTGTGACAAATACTGTGATGTATCGACAATACAATTAGGATGATCTGCATGACATATATACAAACTTGTTCGAATTGTTCAATGACTATCAATATTTTCACAACGCCGTCTCTTGTCATGAATTGTTACGAGACTTCCCGATAAAATTACTATTATTTCATGACACTGAATGTTTGAACATACATAAATAATCAAAAAATTGAGCATCCTTCACGTGAACACACTGTATAGACTAATTGCATAATCTCAAAAGAGGTTATGATCATTGTATTTTTATCCCCTATACGGCTCATAATATTCGTGCGACAATGGAAAACATGAAAATAATAAACTTCGAATGCTGTTTGATGTATCCCTTATGTGAACAGAATCGAGCAATCTATGAAAATCTCATATTTTTTAAGATTTTTATTAGCATATATACCAGCCCATGCTGGTCTTCTTTGGAGGAGATTTCCAGTGATTGGACCACCTGCGAATCCTATTGCTAAATATATTGGGTACTTATAATCCGATAGTAAATTTGGTCTATAATCCGGATCGTGTTCGATAAGTTTCAAGGCCCATGATACATCGTTTTCAGTGTCGTTTCCCGTCTGCATTATCGCGTCTTTTTCAGTCAACTCTTCTGTATGCTCCACAGAAATGTGAAAATCAAACTGACTATGTGTTCAAACAACGATGTAGCTGCACTGCTGTGTTGCTAGATTTGGGGTGGGTTCCCCCCTCCTCATGTGCGACCGAACAAGCGGAGTTACTGCAAGATAGAATGTACCGTACGCTGGTACAACTGCTGTCCCAACATATCGTGCATTGAAAGCAGAAGTGGAATCGGTTTTTTGTGTTCAAAGTGACATTAAAATGTACATTTTGAAAGATAGGTCTATTGAAAAAATTCGATTGTGATAAGATTATCATTATTTTGGGAAATGTAATAGAGAAAAATATAAACATTTCCTACAATTTTATTTACATATTTCTGGAACAACTATTAAGAGTTCCAATTGTTATTCATACTACACACTACACATGTATACTTCGTCGCTATGATTTTTGTTGATATATAAATATGGTAGAGCGGAATAAATCATAAAAAAATACTCATGTAATCAATCAAAAATGAAAAATAAAATTTCAAAATTATTTTAAACGATTGTAATATTCAACTGTTTCATACCATATTGAGTCAAAGAAGTGAGTTTATGATTTTCGTTTCATTTATTGTAGCTCTTTTTCCATCATGCACCTGTAGAAAGTATTTGTTTACTTGTCACCACTTTACTTCTTTGAATTGTTATTTCATTCGAAAATATACAAGTAATTTTCCTGTCTTATTTGTAACTCAGTACATACAAGTATTCATGTATACAAATAGAAAAATATATAAGTACTTTGGCTCCGAAAACAAGTAGTTCATAATCGCTCTACATCTTCATCATCTTTCAATCCAAAATTTGTTTATCAAGCAAACTATTGCATGGTCACCGAGTAATCATTAGTCTTGAGAAAAAAAAATTCACAATTCACTTCGCGATTCACTAAAAAGGTATCATTTATTTCAATCAGTCATTGACAATTGTCCTGGAGTAGACCAGACGAATGCTGCAGATCTGATAAAGAAAAAATGCATTATGAATTAGCGAATGAAAGAAACATTCCAATCCGCTTTTTTGGATTGATTTAATTAATTACCTCAGACATTGTTCAGGCATTACATGAGCCTGATACCACAGTATCAATGCTAAAAAGACACTCCATGTCCTAAGTGGACACAGAATCGTCGCCAAAGTTCCATAAGCTAGCCAAAAGAAATAAACCATAGAAGATTGCATCGCGAGTAACAATAAAAATGGTAAATTTCTCCACAAAAGTTGCAAATAACGTAGTGTAGGTGGTGGTGGTTTTGAAATAGCTTGGAACCTACAGAAATAGAATGAACAAAAGAAGAAGATTGTAGCATTACAAGATATATGAGATGAACTAAATACATGAATATCAGTCAAATATTTGCATGTACCGGTTGTCAACTCTGTGTGCCAAGAGTATTATCAGAGGCATGTGGAAGGTGAATAATTGAACGAATCCATAGGCATACGTGAAAGAGCCAGGCAAATATGACTTTCCAATGAACATGCCCCAAGCAAATATAACGCCGATCTGATTTTCTATCACTTCTCCAACTGCCCATGGACCTTAGATATGACGAAAACGAGCAATTATAAAAACTTGACTTATTTTTCTCAAATAAATGTATTAAAACATCTCGGAAATTTCAACTTACCAAATGTCAAATAAATTGGATACAAAATCAAAGGATAGAACATTCTATCAATGGTAGAAATTATCCAGAGTTTCCTTATCACAGGTTTTATTATCCATAATTCGATTCGAGGTCGCCGCAATTTTTTCATCTCACAGAGTTTATGACAAATTCGGAAGATGCAAAGTGTCCCAACATTTATGAAGAGAATCAGACCGAAGAACGTGCCAAACTGTAACGAAGGAGAATGTTGTGAACAGGTTCAATCCAAGAACTATTGATAGATAAATAGAAAATTGGAAGATTATATTACAATAGTCGTAGCATCTGACATGAGAAGAAACCTGGGTAAAATACCAAATGATAGACGACTGCCATCCAAAGAGAATGGTTGAGTTATTTCCTTCTCCTTATTGTTTGCATCAGTTGCTCTCACACGTATGTGATGAATACCAGTATGGTATGTAGATGCATTCCATTTGGCAACGTAAAGTGGCCCACTCACATGTTCACACTTTACCCAAGCTTCATGATTGATTTGCACATTGACCGTGTCAATTGGAGCAGTAGAAAATACCAAGATCCTGTCATCAATGAGTTGAGCTTCAATTTTATCGCGGCTGATTTCTTAAATATCAAACCGAATGACGTTGCGTTTTCATTATTTATCAATTTTATGTTTACCTGATGTGAGTGGACTTAGCAATAGATTGTGAATTCTCTTTTGACGGCATCATATAAAGAGCGTGTTTTGGATTGGTGATTAATATCACGGGCCATTCTCCGTGTTTTATATCAATAAATGAAAAGTGACCGTGATCTATTGCGGCAAGACGATACCTATTGTAGCAACATGTATAATAAGCGTAGTTCATGATGGCATCTACTTCTCTATCAACTATATTGATCGCCAATAAGCGAGATGCTATATGCACGCAGACACAATTTACTGATGATTGGACCAATATCAGAAGAAGAACTATTGATGAGGGAAATATCAGGACGTTTTAATGAGTACTCGCAGACTCAGTTTTTCTTAATGTTTCTTTTCCACGAATTTCAAATTGGAGATTCAAAAAGTTATGGAGTACACATTCATGAAAGTCGATTTACGTACTGAAATATGTTTTCACATCTCAACGTTATGTCAGAAAATAGGAATATACATCCACTGATCAATAGTTCATCGTATACAAAGATCGATCAGATGGAACGTGGAAAATTGAATATCTTCCATTCTCCAAATATCGGTTGTTGTTTGGATGACTTACATTCTATTGTCCTTCCAATCAGCAAGTTCTAATTCGAGGAATCCTTTCTTTTGGAGTGTATACATCCGGGGTGCAATACCAGCAAGCGTGTGGTAATGTCCACAAAGATAAGCTACTCCTTCATGATATTTTCCTTGGAATTAACAGTGAAATATGATTCATATGATCCTGATATCCCATAAAAAATGATATGAATTAATATGTTGAATAATATCAGTAGTCTTACCAATGACATCACGCACACTTTCTTCATACTGTGACAAAATGCATGAAGTCGGATAGTGTCCGAACCAAATGATGTGGTTATTTTCATGACGTCGTGATTCTTCGGCAAAGTAGTTTAACTTTTTCATTTCATCTTCGCCAAGACGACCAACAAAATTGAATGGACGTCTTGGCCCAGGTGTAAGACATGCGTCGATTGCTATGAAGGCGTATTTTTCAGAACCCACTTTGATTTCGTGCATATACGATCGTGTATGTTTTTGTCCCTGGATTGAGTATTTTTGGAAATAATTGTCTGGAGATTCAATTGTTAAAACGTTGAAATTATCTGCAAATGAACATTTGTATAAATACAACAATATTGACATTGTCATACATCGATTAATGGAATATGAGCGTACCATGGTTGCCTCTTACATCCAACCAGATGGTCCTATTAACGATTCCCGTGTCATCAATGACCTTCTTATAATGTTTCCATTCGTCAATGAACTGTCTGGAACCCATTGCATCGTAAGTTTTGGCATCAGTCAGATCGCCTGACGCCAATACTACCGGTGGATTGATTACTCTGACAGTAATATCACAAAACTCTTTGAATTCAGATATTCTCAATGGTTCCTTGAAAATACTTATATGTAAATCTGAGATCTGAAAAAGTGGAGACCGAGTGAATTAATATCTATCTGATATCAAATATGGCTATTCGCAATTTCAACCTTTACTATGCAATGAAGAATATGAAAGGTTGAACTAGCAATAGAAACACTTTGTTGGTTCATTTAAAATTTCGACGTAGCAATCTCTTGTTAATTATTCGATGGCGATCAAACAGTATCGGTTGTGGTAGTATACAATCAACTGCTATGAATGAAAATGGAAATAGTCTGTTAGTCATTTACCTGCATGAACCACATTAGATGATCGGAAGAGTTGCCAATATCATTTCTTTTCTTCTCATCATACTGTATCGTATTACTATCAGATACAGTGTGAATTTGTACATCAGTTGCAATCAAATTAGTTACTTTTGCAACGAATATTGAGAGCATAAGAATTCCAGTCAGGAAGACAATGGTAGACATCGTTATCCTCATTTTTGCGCCGAAAAAAAAAAATATTAAATTTCCTTGACGTAACTCCGTAGTGAGTGTCAAAACTTCTCATTTCAACTATATTTCCTTATGTTTGTTGTTTCGCACGTTAACTAATGATCACTTTTCCTTCCCTCCGTCTTCCTCCTTTGGTTTCCGTGTTCCGTGTACTGCTTCAATTTAAAAACGACTATTGAATGAATATGGAGCACAATTTCCTAGAGCTACATAACATGCAATGATAATTGGTATTTTAAATAACTTACTGAATGAATCATTTAAAATTTATCAATCCCACATGAAACTGAAAATAGATTTCATCAATAGTCAATAGTTAACGTTCAGTTTGAAGCATTGTTTTTTGGTATATGAAGAAAAATATGTACAGGTTATTGATGTAATTGAAGTTTTTTTTTCTCTATTCCATACAGATAGCTATGCCGGTGATTAAACTAAGAAGACTAGTGACACGAGTCAAGTAACTCGAATGTGAATATGCGTGTTGCAATTTTAATTTGAGGTTATGTAACACTCGTTACTTCCCTCGTTGTCGTATTTTCTTCGTAGATTTGGGGAAGATACGTCAAGCTGAGTAAACTGCTGAATGAAGCAATTTGATTCCGAGATTAATTCTTAATCTATTTGTTTCAAATTGTTTTTACTTCCAATAATAACCCTTTAGAAACTGTGTTTATAACGCCATCTATGGCGGGTAAGTTGGGACATTTGTTACGTCCTGAAGTTTGGGCGCGAACTTTATATTTAATATGTGATATAAGGATGTAGGTTTAGACACGAATGATTGTAGCACCTCTTCACATGAACGAGGAAATAATTGGATTTCATTCAGGTTTCCACTTTCACTTCACTCGTAGTAATATTTATCAAACCATAATAATAAATCAAAACAAAAAACAAATATTGAAGTACAGAACATAGAACACAGACAATACTGATTTTCTGTATGATATTGATTTCGATTTCGTATGATACTGATTTCGTATGAAACTGACTTCGTTTTTGTTATAACACCGATTTCGTGTGAAACTGATTTCGTTTTTGGTATACCACCGATTTCGTATGATTAGTTGTCACTTGGGCAGTTGAACAAAGAGTGAATGGCTTTTCGAATTTTATGGACAAAGATGCATTTCGCACTATTTCCTTAATGAGGCAGAGTTAAAAGAATCGGTTGATTCGATTGGTTAATTCTTTTGATTCGGAGGGGATTAATAATCTTTATCTTTGAAATTCGAATAGGTCGTACGTGAGCATTTCATGTAAGTTAATTATATATGATAAAGTTTATGATTTATAAGAATTGGCAGAAACAAGATATTCTGATTCGCAATCTGCATAAACAGTTTAGACTGTGCCTGTGGGATGTTATGCCAATACCAGGGCTTGTTTTACTGCACACATTCAGAGTATCTTCAGTAATTTATAAAGGACAAAGAAAAATTTTGTGTCGGCGAGCAATTATATTACTTTAAAATGCACGCCACTTTTCAGCAGCCAGGACGTAACAAATTATTGCGCACCGAAGAATTTCGTCATGAAAAACAATAAAAAAATATATTGATGTCTTTCCGGGTGTCCCAAAATAATTGTTTCACATCCATCACCCCCCACCCGTGGATACACAAACATTGAAACAGTTTTACCGACTCGAGGTGTTTATGGACTCTACATAACCTCACAGTATTGAATGAAAACACAAGTGCACCTAGTCCCATGCGACGCTCCTGTGCTATGTGTGCATTACACACGATGTTTGTAATAATGGAGTAAACCGTGAAGGTGTAAATAATATTATAATATATTAGCAATCATCATGATGTATAAAAAAGAATATACCGTGTAAACTTGCCTGGGATATTTATATATGCTTGTTTCTGAACACGATATATAAAGCACATGAATTGGCTGAAGTAACTAAAACAATTGAAGTTTATAGAATATATATACATATATATTCAATTTACACTAGATTGATACATGTATAAGTATAAAAATTTATATATCGATTATGGACACCAAAAGCAGCAACAATTTCATCAGCTATGTTGGTTTTGAAGAACATGAGTTACAGGTTAATTAACCTATTTTTCATTAATAGTAGACAGTTCAAATTTAAACTGATAGTATATTTGATAAAATCATTTTTGATTTCAGCCCCTCGGATCGAGTAGGAAAAATTCACTCAACGAAAATACAATTAAATTGTTGCCAGGTGAAGTGCTCATTGCTGAAGCACAGAGTGTATTGATGTTTTCACCTGTAAGTGATCTAAAACAAGGTACTTCTGGTGTACTTGCCGTAACAAATTTCAAACTCAGCTTTATTACAAGTGATGACGCCACCACTGAGGTATTGTACATTCCAGATCAATTATACATCTTATCACATTAGTGAGAGAGTATATACAAAATAATTGATAAATCTGTGACGATATGCATTTAAGCGAAGTCGCATTTTCTTTTCATTTATTTTATAGGACATCAATCATCAGCAGAATCATCTGTACGGACACATGGATTCATGTTTATCAAATATAGATGAAATTCATTTAATAGTGGGAGATAAGAAAAGAAAGTTACTTCCAGGCAGCACTGTACCGTCGAAAGTTAAAGGGATTTTCATCATATGTAAAGTAAGTTAAGACTTCTTCATTTGCAGGGAATGGATAGCGTATATTGCTTCCATAAATTATGTTCATTCTTCTTATTCCAGAATTTCAGGACGTGGTATTTCTCATTCAAATTTTCACCACCTGGACATGGGAAAAATCTCTTGACAACCTTGTTACATCATGCATTTCCTAGAAGACATCAACTTCTATTCGCCTATGATTACAAGTTAGTTTCCGGGATTAATTTATGGGGTATTTTATCGTTGCATATTAGAATAATGAATTGATGGCAATTATTCCAGGGAGACATATTATAGTAGTATCGATAAAAAAGTGAAACTATTTCGCAATATGACTGACTGGCAATCGGAATTGGATCGGACCCTGTATCACAATGAACAAATTAGAAATAATTGGCGATTATCATCAGTAAATGCTGAATTCCAATTGTCTCCGAGGTGAGATGTGAACGTATGAATTTTTATATATGCGTAAAGAGGAAAGAGATGGAAGTTCTGAGGAAAATTACTACCAGGAAAAATGAGATTATATGAATGTATATGTGTACGTCTTTCGATAACCATATCAAAATCGGATATTCAAGTAGATGCTCAATACTCACAATTATGTAGTGAAGTCACGTTTGTGCGATTATGCACAATGAAAAATGGAACACATGAGATTTCATATAGAGAATCGTCAATTCCTCCATTAATTTTCTAAAGCTTCCTTTGACGGATTTTCTCGAGTGTACGAATCGTGTCACAAATGTTAATTGATATATATCCTGTTGATAGCCTCCCACAATACATAATTGTGCCGTCATCCGTCACTGATAGTCAATTAATTGGTGCGGCCGCGCACTTCCAGGATGGTCGACCACCAATTTGGGCCTGGTCGAATAATCGTGGTGCAGCTTTAGTTAAAATGTCTGAATTAATGCCAACTATCGCTGAGCGAACTCAGGAAAACATTATGTTGGAAAATATCAGAAAAAGCCATCCCACAAAATTGGCAATGGCTGTTTTTGACTTGAATAAGGAAATTAATGTTAGATCAATTGCTGTTGGTTTTTCAAAATTTATTGCCTTGTGTACACCAGGTATTTACAATCTTTTCTTTAGAATTAGTAGATGTCATAAGTTCAACATGCCTCAATAATTTGTTATAATTATCTTTACAGAGAATATAAGACAATTTTGGATGCAAGATAATAATTTTTACTCTTCGTTAGAAAATTCAAAATGGTTGAAATTTGTTTCTTATTGTTTACAAAAAGCGGTTGAGGCTAGTGAGCAGTTGAACTCTGGAATTTCTGTAATATTGCAAGGTAAATACAATCCTGTTATGTCAAACTGAAATTCCAAATCAGAACTATTTTAGAGACATTCAATGTGAAGCAAATAAATAACAAAATTATGATTATCATAGAGAGTTCTGGCAGGGATATATGTTGTGTTATATCGAGCTTAATCCAATTGATGCTGGATCCGTATTTTCGGACGATCGTTGGATTCCAGACGTTATTACAAAAAGAATGGATAGTTGCTGGACATCCATTTTGCGATCGTTTAGGACACATCATCAAACCTAATTCTGAAAAAGTAAATCTATGTGGATAAATATGTACTTACTATCAATATTCCATACAGGGTGTATGATCAATTATGCATTGATTATTTTTGTGTTTTTTTTCTATGAATAGTCTCCAATTCTTCTACTATACTTGGATTGTGTTCGTCAATTGGGCCTGCAATTTCCGTCCCAATTCGAATTCACGGAGACATATTTGACGAGTTTATGGGATGCAGCTCATGTTTCTATATTTGATACGTTCATATTTAATTGCGAACGAGATCGCATTGTTGCGGAGAGGGTAATTCTAATTCACCGTGATGACGTGTAGGATTAATGTGCAATGATCATGAAATTCCTATACTAACATCTTGTTTTGTCTCCAGGACCCAAATAATCCTCTCATATTACGAAGTGTTTGGGATTGGAGAGAGCAGTTCACTGATCAGGATATATTACTGTTCTACAATCCACTTTTTAATCCGAATGAGACAGAAAAAAAATTTTTAAGGCCTCAATGTGGTATTTCATACATGGAGTTATGGACCCAATGTTATTTCCGTTGGATTCCACCATTAGAAATACGAAATGGTGGAAGGAATCATATAGAACTGTTTACACGTTTGATACAAGACAGCATAAGTCAATTGAAACTCAATATGGGCAGTAGTAGCTCCTCACCCATCAATAAAATAAGTACATTTTTGGTTCAAATGAACATTGACAGTTTTTATCCATTTGGTAACAAAAAATCAGGCAACACTGTCAGTACACCAATAATGAACAGCTCAATTTTGATGACGGAGAGTTATTTAGATGCACAATCACTTCTTACTGCACCCGACTGATATTTCGTTACGCGTTATACATTCAATTTTGTACCAACAGAATGTTTCCTTCTTCCATTATGGTCCGTCGATATGATACTATGTAATTGTTCACCTTTTTTAAATGATATTAACTGTAAAATGTGTATTATTTTCATAGTTTACGGCATTGAATTCATAATGGCGTACGATTTTTTATTTATGAACTATATAAAGTGAGTTTATATAAGTGAAGTATTGAATAATGAAATACTGAAATTACAAATTCGTTTATTGATTACTTTCATGAAGTCTTTCCGTTTCACTTCAATTTGGAAAAATGATATTCCGAGTCACATGATGTGTTATGAATATGAAATCATCAACTGGAATTGTACACAGAAGAACTGAATGAATCAATGTTCGGAGAAATAATTATCATAGTGATCGTTCAGTGATTATGTCATACGTTCTTATCGATGAAGGTGGAATTAACTGTTCTTTTGTAATAGTTTGATGATCACACTTTTTACTTCTGTATATGCGTCAACACCATATTCCCCATTTTCCCGACCTTGTCCAGACTGTTTGAAGCCTCCGAATGGAACTTGAGTTGCCAACGTATGATAAGTATTCACCCTGGTAATTATTTCAAACATGATAAAATACTCACTTTTCTCATGAACTAATCAGTTCTCAAAATTTTGATAAGGGCAATTTAATATGACTCACCAAACAGTGCCAGCACGCAATCCTTGAATCATATAATTTGCTTTGTCGATATCTCTAGTGAAAACTGCCGCAGCGAGACCGTAGTCTGTGTTATTTGCTCGCTCAATAACTTCGTCCAAGTCACTGAACTTTAATATCTGCTGGATTGGTCCAAAAGTCTACATGATAAAGCACAAAAAATTGTTCTCATATAAGTCTGGTATATCGAGTTTCATGCAGTGATAATTCCGACATTCCATTTTGTTTACCTCATCCCGAGCTATCCTCATTCCGTCTTCTACATTAGCAAATACTGTTGGGGTAATGAAATATCCTTTTCTGTCAATCCTCCCACCACCTACTACAATTTTAGCACCCTCGTCCTTTCCACTTTCGATCATTGAAAGTATTCTGTTCAATTGTTCCTCGTCAATCTGTCATCTCAGATTAATGAATAAATATGATAGAATATAACTATATAATCGTAAATTTCGAGTTGAATATCAACTTTTTTCTGAGATTACAAACAATCATGTACCAGAGGTCCGTGGTCATTAGCGACATCAAATGGGTCACCTACAGTCATTTTTTGTATACGAATAGCACTTTTTTCAACAAATTCATCATAAATATCATCTTCAACGAAAGTCCTCGATCCGGCACAACAACATTGACCCTGAAAAAATGGAATCCAATCCTCTAGCAAACACCAAGTGATAGCTCAGTATTCCTCCATGACATCAATGATTCTTACCATGTTGAAAAATGAAGCAAAATAAGTAGTGTCAACTGCATAGTCAATATCGACATCTTTGAAAATAATGTTTGGCGATTTTCCACCAAGTTCAAGAGTGGTGCGTTTCAAATTACTCATCGCCGCACCTTCTTTCACGAGTTTACCAACTTCTGTCGAACCAGTGAATGCAATTTTATCAACATCATTGTGAGACACTAAAGCAGCACCAACTTCACCCAAACCAGGCACAACATTCACTACACCGTCTGGAAAACCAGCTTCCTTTGTTAACGCCGCCAAATAGAGTGCCGTGAGCGGTGTCTGTCTTGCTGGTTTTAATACAATAGTGTTCCCTGCAATGATTTCCAAATAATATTTTGAATTCCGAACAATCAATTCAGGTCATATTAAATCGATGATAAGCATGAAGGGACAAATTATCCAAACCTGTTGCTAATGCTGGCGCCAATTTCCACGTTGCCATATACAACGGAAAATTCCATGGTATTATTTGACCACACACACCAACGGGTTCATGTCTGGTATATGCCATATATTTTCCATCCATCGGAATAACTTTGCCATGGTTCTTATCTGCCCATCCTGCATAATATCTCAATATTTTTGCACTTCCCGGAACATCGAAAGAATAAGCAGTGGCAAAAGGTTTTCCACTATCAAGTGTTTCCAATGACTAAACGACGCAATTCATTCAATCACTAGATTATATCAAAGTCCATTCCGCAACACTACATTCCGATACTTGTTTGGTTATTGAGAACAAAAGTTTTGATGGAGGTGGAACTGGATAAAAACGAGAGGTTGCTCGAACAACGTACAAAAACCATGGAATTGTGAATACACTCTGCTCTATTCTCAAATTGAAAATATGGTGAAGTATAATAGATAAATACCGCTAAATATGTCCAATCGCGTTCCATCAGATCAGCCAATTTATAGAGTAAGTACCCCCTATGAGACGCATCCATTTGTCGCCATTCAGATCCAAGTTGGAATGCTTTTCTTGCTGCTACAACTGCATCATTGACATCTTCCACTCCACTCCGTTGTACCTCTGTAATTACATCACCCGTACTCGGATTCACAGTATCAAATGTTTCTCCAGATCGCGATTTACACCATTCATTATTGATGAATATCTAGAAATCAACGATATCAACGATATAATTCACATGTGTACCATGTCCTGGAGTGAACATGTGGGATTTAAGACCAATAAATTATTTTCAATGTTAACAGTTAATATGATTATCAATCAAATTTCTCTCTTACTCCGTCGAATGTAATGGAAGGTTCCATGACAGGCAATGGGATGTCCACTGTAGCAAAAGCTCTTGAAGATTGAAAAAATTTTATTATCTGCAACATCGTAGCTGAGGAAACGTGATCGGATGTTTCATCAACAATTAATAAGACTGACTGGCTTTCCTACGGATTCTCGTGTATAAAATAATTTTCCATTATCTCCACAATATGTTTTGCATAAACACCACGTGAGCATCGTACAACCGCAATAGATAACACCAATATCTGGAGTTAATAATGAGTATTGAATACATATGTGATCACAATTTATGACTCTAAACTAAATTGTGAACTTTGTGCCAATAATCTGATCGGTTATAGGAGGAAAAAACGTTTCAATTGATTCAAACTTTCCTCATAAGCGTCACTAATTATATTGTTCATCCGACCGTAATTACCAATATTTCTTAGATTTGTGATTATAACAAATATTTAAATGATTCAGTTGGAAATACGTTTTGAATAACATCGTGTCTCAATGAGTAGTAGTAATTGTCATAACAAGGATGTTACGTTCTCAATACATATAATTATCTATAAGTTCAATTAGTTGCAGCAATACAGCTGGCATTACTATCAGAGCATCCATAATGACGAGTTTGGTATCGATGATTGACTGCTGTCTAGATACATAATCGTAATCGACTGCATTCGACTTATATCTCTTTGCGTAATACTGCTCGAGTACCTTCGGAATGGTTCTTCCTAATCAACATTATATACCAGTATTTCCGAAATAATAATTTACTGAAGAAATGCATTTTTATTAATTATTTTCATGTAATGTTTCTCAGTTGAGAATAGCAACATCTAGAGTTGAAGAGTCTTTCCATCGAATGGAATTATGGATAAATATTTGAGTAGATCTAAGTCCAGGGTGGTGATTATAACAAACAACCAATGAAGCTTGAAATGATGAAATAAATGTTTTTTATTATTGCGAATGATCAGACTGTATTTATGTTATATCATCTCATTGGAAAAAAAGTATTTAACTGTTTTTCTCCAGGAGTTTGATGATCACACTTTTCACTTCTGTATATGCTTCGATGCCATATTCTCCACATTCTCGACCTTGTCCTGACTGTTTGTAGCCACCGAATGGCGCTTGGCTCCCGTGCGCGTAGTAAGTATTCACCCTGATAGTCCATTTTGGAAATTATGAAGTATTAGATTTTTGCAATAATTGACCAAGTTCAATATTTTTTGAGATTAGATTGGAATCTCTCACCAGACTATACCAGCACGCAATCCTTGAACTATATAATTTGCTTTGTCGAAATCTTTAGTGAAAACTGCCGCAGCGAGACCGTACTCTGTGTCATTCGCTCGCTCAATAACTTCTTTCAAATCACTGAACTTTAATATCTGCTGGATTGGTCCAAAAGTCTGGGAGATAATGGATAAAAAAATGTTTTTCATCAATATTTTATTTGATATGACGAGTTTCATTCAGTGATCTCGCACATTTTATATTATTTACCTCCTTTCGTGCCATTTCCATCTCATCTCGAACATCAGCAAATACGGTTGGAGCCATGAAAAATCCTTTATTGCTAATTCTCTGACCACCCGCTACGAGTTTGGCTCCCTCTTGTTTTCCACTTTCAATCATTGAAAGTATTCTGTTCAATTGTCTCTCGCTAATCTGTCGTATCGAACCCAAAACCAAATTCGAGTGAAGGTAACAACATAAAAACGCGCATTTGAAGATAAATTTTCATTTGGACTCCAAATTTGGAACACTCAAGTGTGTAAACTTTTTTCTGAGAGTACAAACAATCACTTACCAAAGCTCCATGCTCAACAGTGAAATCAAATGGATCACCCACGGTCACTTTTTGCGCGCGAATAGCACTTTTTTCAACGAATTCATCATAAATGTCATCTTCGACAAATGTTCTTGATCCAGAACAACAAGTTTGTCCCTGAAATGGTTGAAATTTGATATTTACTGCGTACCAAATGGCATCGCAATATCTTCATATGATGTCGATTATACTGACCATATTGAAAAATGCTGCAAGATGAGCACTTTCAACCGCATCGTCAATATCAACATCTTTGAAGATAATATTTGGTGATTTCCCACCGAGTTCGAGGGTGGTCCGTTTCAGATTACTCGTCGCCGCACCTTGTTGCACGAGTTTACCAATTACAGTTGAACCGGTAAATACAACTTTATCAACATCTTCATGAGTCGCCAAAGCTATCCCAACGTCGCCCAAACCAGGCACAACGTTCACTACACCATCCGGAAAACCTGCTTCTTTCGACAATGCCGCCAAATATAAAGCTGTCAGAGGAGTTTCTTTAGCTGGTTTCAACACAAGAGTATTCCCTACAATGATTTTGATAATGATATTCTCAACATTCCACTACGATTTCAGTTAATATTGAACCAAAATGGTGCCAAAATAAACGAATCATTCCCACCTGTAGCTACAGCAGGGGCGATCTTCCATGCTGCCATAATCAACGGAAAGTTCCATGGTATTATCTGTCCGCAGACACCAACGGGTTCATGTCTGGTATACGACAAGCATTTTCCATCCATCGGAATAACTTTGCCATGGTTTTTATCTGCCCATCCCGCATAATATCGCAATATTTTTGTACTTTCCGGAATGTCGTAAGAATAAGTATTACGATAAGATTTTCCACTATCGAATGTTTCTAGTGACTTGGTAATACAATTGGTTAAATCATTCGATTAGTTTTCATCCCATTTTTTCTCTATTGTAGATAAAATGTAAGAGATGAATACCGCTAAATATATTTGATCGCGTTCAATCAAATCAGCCAATTTATAGAGTAAGTACCCCCTATGAGACGCATCCATTTGTCGCCATTCAGATCCAAGTTTGAATGCTTTCTTTGCTGCTGCAACTGCATCATTAACATCTTCGATTTCACCTTGTTGTACTTTCGTAATTATGTCGCCAGTACTTGGATTTACAGTATCAAATGTTTTTCCAGATCGTGATTTGCACCATTCGTTGTTGATGAATATCTAGAAAAAAGAACAGCGAACATTCACAACGTCTGTTACAATTGAGTGATACATTCCCCTCAAAAGTGTGCAATTATGAAATGGCATAACGGCATCCTTCTACTTGAGAATAAACACATAATAATGAATTGAATTTTGTCTTACACCATTGTATATAATCGAAGGTTGAGTTTGAGGTAAGGGAATCTTTCCTGTAGCAAAAGTCCTCGAGGGCTGGAAAAATTTCGCCAAATGCAACATTGTGATTGGGAAACGTAATTAAATGTTCCATCGACAATTCAGAAGACAACTGACTTGCTGCAATATAATTCATACATATGGAATAATTTGACATTACTCTCACTGTGTATTTTGCAACAACGACCTCGTCAGTATTGAGCAATTATGAGAGATAGCACGACTCTTTGTCAATAATGATCGTTCTTCACTTTAAATATTGATATATCCAGTGGCTATAAATCCTCCACGTCCATGTAGCCTTAGCCTTGATCTGGTTAAGACACAGAGGACGGATCATTCGGGATAATTCAATATAATTTTGTAAGTTTTCAAGATTGTATTATCCAAAAAATTCAATGTTAGTTACAATTATCCTTCAAATTTATAACCAGAACTATTAACTTAGAAAATATGAATTATTGTCAGAAATCTAGCTAGTGATTCGTTTTACGTAAAATCGTGTTTCAATATGAGAGGCAATAACTTTAAGACGAAAAAGTGCAGTTGTCAGTCCAAATGAATATGCAGGATTTCGATTCACTACAGAAAGAACCATCACTGATGGTACATTACAGTAACATGAACAGTCTATTATTGATCGACAGCTGTCTAGATACATAATCGCAATTCACTTTGTTCTATTCTCATTTTTTGTTCCAACATCACTCATATGTCTTCGGAATAGTTCTCTGTCATTAACATAATATACCGAGTATAACAAGTTTTCCTGATGTTCAATATTCTAAAACAATAGATAGAAAAATAATATATTTTGATTGCGCATTTCTATAAACTGTATCCGTTCCAACCTAATTTGGAATGACGACCTCAAGAGTTAAAAATTATATTTACTGAATAGAGTTACTTATGAATAAATTGAAGCTCTGTACGAATCCATATTGAAAATTGTAAATATGACGAGTTCCCAATGGAACTCAAGGTAATGTACGGAAATTATTTCATATAATCGTGAGGAACTGTGCGATGATTGTTTCATGGATTTTCATTGAAGGAAGAAGAGTTTAACTGTTTTTCTGCAATAGTTTAACAATCACACTCTTGACTTCTGTATATGCTTCGAGGCCATATTCTCCGTTTTCTCGACCTTGTCCAGATTGTTTGAAGCCCCCGAACGGTACTTGAGTTGCCAGCGCATTATAAGTATTGACCCTGATAATCATTTCAGACATGATGAGAAGATTCATTACTCCCGTGGATAAATCAATTTTTGACTTTTTCAATATGACTCACCAGACAGTGCCAGCACGCAATCCTTGAATCATGTGATTCGCTTTATCGATGTCTTGAGTGAATACTGCTGCAGCAAGACCGTAATCTGTTTTATTCGCTCGCTCAATAACTTCGTCCAAGTCACTGAATTTCAATATTTGCTGGACTGGACCAAAGATCTGATTGATGAAATTTTCCAAATTATCCATCATTATTATAAGATATTCCGTAGTTTATTGCTTAATGTCTCTCGTAATATACTTCACCTCTTCTCGTGCTATTCTCATATGATCTCGAACGTCAGCGAATACTGTAGGGGCCATGAAGAATCCTTTACTACCAACTCTCTCACCACCCGCTACGAGTTTGGCTCCCTCTTTCCTTCCACTTTCAACCAGCGCGAGTATTCTGGTCAATTGCTCCTCATCAACCTGTCGAATGAGAGGTGACTATATTGTATCGTATTTCTCTATTTTTTTCATTAACCATAAACAGGAATTTACCTGAGGCCCCTGCTCCATAGCGAAATCAAATGGATCACCCACGGTCCGTTTTTGTGCACGAATAGCACTTTTTTCAACAAATTCATCATAAATATCATCTTCAACGAATGTCCTCGATCCAGCACAACAACATTGACCCTGAAATTTGATATAATTGCATTTTCTCTACACACTGAACGACATCACATATCTACAATCTCAATGATATTCACCATATTAAAAAATAATCCGAAATGTGCAGTCTCAACAACATTGTTAATATCGACATCTTTGAAAATGATATTTGGTGACTTTCCACCGAGTTCGAGAGTTGTTCGTTTCAGATTGCTCATTGCTGCACCTTGTTTCACGAGTTTACCGACTTCGGTCGAACCAGTAAATGCAATTTTATCAACATCCATATGATTTACCAATGCAGCACCAATATCACCAAAACCAGGTACAACGTTCACTACACCATCCGGAAATTCAGCTTCTTTCGTTAATGATGCTAAATACAAAGCTGTGAGCGGTGTCTGTTCAGCTGGTTTCAGTATAACAGTATTCCCTAAATAGATTTTCAAGAATTAATTTCAATTTCGTGTAATCATTTCAAATCGTACTCTCACGAAACGAAGAAACAAACGAGTCATCACCTGTTGCTAATGCTGGCGCCAATTTCCACGCTGCCATGTACAACGGGAAATTCCACGGTATTATTTGACCACAGACACCAACGGGTTCATGTCTGGTATAGGCCAAATATTTTCCATCCATGGGAATAACTTTGCCATGGTTTTTATCTGCCCATCCTGCATAATATCTCAATACTCGAACACTTTGTGGGACATCGAAAGAATAAGCAGTAGGGTAAGGTTTTCCATTATCAAGTGTTTCCAACGACTGTGCGACAAAAAATCATAGAAAAATCATACGATTGGACATCGTACTATTTTTATCATGCAATTCACATCATATGGAAGCAAATACGCTCAATGAAAAAGAGCAGTGATAAATTTCTCCACTCTCATTCTTGTACGCATTCAGAATATTGGAATTCGAAAGATTATGTCCAAAAAGTTTGGACAAAATGATGGTTCTACAAATTTTCCAATTTGTCTATAGATGAATGGTGACATTTTCATGATAGTTCAATCCAAATGAGATTCTAACTCAATCAATTCTGACTTCAAATGGAGTGAGATGTGATATGTAAATACCGCTAAATATTTCTGATCGCGCTCGATTAAATCGGCCAATCTGTAAAGTAATCGGCCTCTTGCGGATGCATCCATTCGTCGCCATTCGGAACCGAGTTTGAAAGCTTTCCTCGCCGCGTCAACTGCATCATTGATATCTTCCACTCCACCCTGCTGTACCTCTGTGATTACATCACCAGTACTCGGATTTATAGTATCAAATGTTTTTCCAGATCGTGATTTGCACCATTCATTGTTGATGAAAATCTAAAGAGCACAACTATAGTCATTCAGATCAATGTGCTTTAGCGTATCAATAGTACAATTATTATAATGTTACGGTGTATAGACTTGTTCGTCTTGAAATTTGTCTATTATGTTCTATCATTGATTCAATAAAGTAGATATACATGAAAGTACCGTGAGCACTGATAACTGCGTGGAAATTTTAGGTTATGCAATAGAATATCAATCTAAAATTTCGTACGATTAAAAGATTTATGGTCTGTAAACTTTTGTCCTCACCCCACTGTACATAATTGAAGGTTCTGTTTCAGGCATTGGAATTTTTGCTGTAGCAAAAGCCCTTGAAGGCTGCAATAATTTCACTAACCGTAACATTGTGTCTAATGCTGTGTGCTTGAACGTCTCATCAACAATGCGTAGTGAGAGTCTAGTCGCCGGCTTTCATATGGATCTCTATATCAAGAAAGTCTTGGCACAATCTCTGCGATATATTGCGTACTGAAATCACGTGAACATTATCCAATCAACAATACAATAACTCTTACGGATTGGTGATTGTTTTTCTATTAAGATATACACGCAGTTCATAAACTCAATCTACACTTCAGTCCCCATGTTAAGAGGTTAGAACACGAAAAAATCATAATTCAGAAAAGCTGAAATTTGGTATGAATTGATCGTTGATCATATATTTTCATTGCATTCAAGGATGTAATGAGTTTTTGAGAACATCATCGATGTGTGTTAAGTCCAAAGTGATTCGATAATGTCTATTTTCCATGTTCTTCTTTGTGAATGGATTTCAGATGGCTTGAATTTGATAAACCTCTGGAGAAAATGCAAATTTTATTCAAGCGATCGGACATGGTTCGGTGTGTTATGTTTAAAATAATAATACATGCAAGTACTATTAAGAGAACATCAAATAGTGAAATGTCTCATAGATTTTTTTTCTTGAGGAAATATCAGAGCACAATTCTCAGTTTCTCGATTCATTGAGTACAAATTATATCATATAATAGTGAAGAATGTAACAGTAACACCAATGATCAACTATTAGTGTTGATACTGAATCATCACAATATTTTCTTTGAATGATGATGCATCATCTAGTGATACTATTGCTTCCATCTATGCATCATGTATTCTCATACGCGAATAATATCCATCTCTCGAATTAGAAATCGTGAGTTCTGTAATATTATCCAGGCCCATCAGTACAGGACAAACATATTCGCGAAATTTGTGTCCTCTATCTTCTGTCTCCCTAAAGTCACACATTTCAATGTACTTTTCGCTTTGTCAATTTCCTATTCCGTGTTTGACTCATATGCGACATCATTGTATACATGCCAGGCAAACATAAAAATAGGAGATAAACCCTTAGAACTGTTGGAAAGTGGAAGCTAAAATTCCAACTGTTGGGTAGAGATATTGTAAATTTGTTGGTTTCCTCAAAGTAAGGAATATTCCTCAGAACAATTATTCCCTCGCAAAGAAATCCCAAGGGATATAGTGGAATCCAAATCGTATATCTGAGCCATGTTAATAATGGAATTGAAAAATTGAGCAATTGTGTTATGTAGTATGGATACCGGAAAATTTCAATGAAACTCCAAATGAAGAAAACGTAGAATACAATGGGTTTTGTTTGCATTCGTGGCTCGGCTTCGATCATACAAAATAGGATGAATGCTCTGCCACTGACTTGAAGGAATGCTATGAAAGCATTACCCTTCGTATATCCAAAAGCCGGATGCATAACTTCCAGAAATTGCAACAGTTGGATGAATTTCATGGCATTACCGACACTCTCGTATGTGTCTTTCATGGAAGCTGGAACAATTTTTTTTCCCATTAATTCACAATCCTACGGTACGACAAGGGCAATTCATTCGATAAATATAGATAAATCAACACTGATTCATACCAGGTCCTTCACGTGAATATCGTATCGTCATTATTATAAGAATATACATATAGCCTATGTATTGGAATAAATTGTATAGCACCAGATAGACTTTCTTCAAATCTTCTGGAATAAATAATTCAACAGTAATTATCATTCACAGTTCATTCATTAACCAGTATACGAAACATCATTCCACCTTTTCTATATCCCAATTCTTCTTTATGGAGCTCATCATATGCTCGTGGATAATCTTGGATAAGATCCCGTGCTTCCAATTCTTCTCTATGAATATTTTGAGCAAAGTTGAGGTTTTGAAAAACATGACTTTTTCTATTCCCATCGAGTCCATTTTGTATATTTTTGAATTGTGATGGTTCAATCTCGTTAATCATCAATGGCGAATCATCGATATTTGACAAACGTGTCCATTTCGTTCTAGATACTTTCTTCAGAGTAATTTGTAATTGATCATTGGACGTAGTGTATATACTTTCCTGGAACGAAGTTCATGTGGTAATTGACATACATAAAATAACGATAACATAGAACATCATTGAATATTTATCATAGTAATCAAATAGAACTGATATACCTTATTATTGGTTGATCCATAAAACTCAAGTATCATGAGAAGTTTTTCAGTATCACAATTTTCACTATCTCTAGCAGTAAGTATGGCACGTTTATCTTCCAATCGCACAATGATGTCCTGAATACATGTAAAGGACAGAGAATGAGTTGAATGCGATACATAAGTTAATTGATTATTTATTTATTAAAATATGTAAAGAATGTACCTTCGGATTATCGATGTCTATAGTGAGCCAAACCTCATCCTCTGTCTGGCACCAATAGATAGTCGGTTGAAATTTTTGAGGCATTATGAAACTCCAATGGGAAAACCTAACCACAAAATGATATTCGTTTATTTGAGAATATTGATATACAACATCCACACAATTGAGACGGGGTTACTCGAACATTTTATTCTACTCGAAGTAATTACTTTTCTTTCATACAGAAATATGAAACTGAAAATAATACCTCTTAGTTCATTACATCTTCAATAACTTATCTCCATTATCAACGGAGGAACACAAATATGGTTTTAGTCTTCGTTATCATCGGCGCATACCATTGTAGTACTCAGAATCTCCGGTAGTCGAAGATGAATATTCATTATTGCGTAGAAGAAAAAGCGGTCTGCCCTGAACATTTTTTTCCAGGGAAATTTTTTCAGCACAATGCAGAAATCTGAATAATTTTAAATTGAGTGAAGCACATATTCGTAACATGATTATCATCGGATATGTTCAGATGCATCATATACGACATAATCAATAAAGTATACGTTCGTTAAACTACATCGAACAATGAACTCACATTCGTGTATCAAGAAGAAAATATTGATTGAGTCCTTATTCTCTTCTCATTCACCCCTTAAAAATGAATATTTAACTTGGAGTAGGTACAATTAATTCAGACGGCATATTATACAGCTGACTGTGACGAGAAAGTTACGTGGAAACTTCAGAGTAATTCAAACTGTACGCCATTTGCACTTTTTAAATAAGAGAGTTGAAGACAAAGATCGACATATTTGTTGAAAAAAACATTTCACCACATATGTATTAACTATATAGGTATATAATTCCCAACGGCCATTCCTGCGATGAAGTATCTTGTAGCGCTGAAAATGGGTTGTAAAACCGGGCCAAGGGAGAAGTTGGCGGGGATCCCGAGTGTGCAATATGAAGTTGGACGCCATTAAGAGCCTGCTCGCTTGAGCGTGTGCCGTTCCCAAATTCGAAAACTATTTCAATTATTCCAATTAATTCGGTACCAATGTCAGTTTAACAACCATGCGTATCGCTCCTAATGGCGATTGTACTCCTCTTCAATAAGAAATGTACACTCATTGTAAATATTTTTAGCTTATTATCTGTTTATATGTTCCCCCACTTCAAAAACGACTTCACTGAGCGAGAAGGGATAAAGACAAAGGACAAGAAAGAAATTTTATGTAACTAGAAGTCTCTAAAAATTCCAACGACTCATTTATCTTTCACAAAAAAATTTAATTTAATGATTGAAAATGTGTCGGAACAGAGAAAGAAAAAAATAGAAGATGAAAAAACAAATTTGAGGCCCATGAAGAAAGTGCCTTCTGAGAAATCATCTGGCACACACTACAAGTGTGCGCTCGTTTGGAACAGCTGCCTTATACATATAAATATATACATATATATGCCGGGTGTTTGGTGTTGATGATGGCCTGATGGGTGATGTGCTTATACACCGTAGAGTTTTCGTGACTGCAGAAATCATTTGACCTTGAGGGAATCATTTTTATATTCCACGGCTATTTCAATACATTTCTAAACGTCCTGATACACTTTGGAATTTTTTTTTCTTCTAGAGAATTATCCAACCAATGCGGAGTGATGGATATAGTTGCAACATTTTTCAGTCCATGTCAAACAAACGAATTGTCAACAAGTCGGAATAAAAATTCACTATGCATACTGGGGAAATTCGAGACAATTTACGGTGGATTGACGGAACCGAATTTTTCAACTGATGAAATAGTCACATCTACAACAACATGCAAACAGAAGATAGTGAATTTCATTGATACATAGGTGTTCTCAATTTCAATCAAAGTTATCAAAATAACTGCAATATGCGATTACCTCAAACGTATGAAATGGAATTAGGTTAAACTACCGGTCATTATTGATATTCTTGATGAATGAAATCATTCGTCTGCTATCAAGATAGAATCAAGTCTACGAATCAGATACTAGACCATGTCGAATCCAAATACGCTGGAAGTTTTACTTTATTTTCCAGAATTTCCACAACAGAGTTTTACCCAGGATCTGCCATGGCACAATACGGCTCGAATGGAGAGTATAGAGGTAAAGGAGGTTTGCATCCTCATCCACCATCGTCACATTCTCCAATGCGATTATTGGTATAGTGTCTTCGGGTTTCACATGTATCCCTGCGGGTTGTATCACGCGGTACCTCAGAACTTCAAATGGAGAAGAGGAATACAAAAAAGAGAGTAAATCCTTAGGTATAGAGAGGCGTTTCAGGTAAGCTTGGTATATATTCGGTACGCACAAGTCCAGGTATGCCAGGTGGTACGGTTTCCGTTTTTTTTTTGCCTCCCTCTTGCCACTCTTCTCACTCTACATGTATTATATCTAACTCTCTTGCTTATTCTCTCTTTACTTTTTTTCCACTTAGGTTGCTGGGTGTATACACGACGATGCGATACTACGTCTCACAGCTGTTTCCCCACTTTATAATACACAGGCTCTCGCACCCTCATTGTCAACCGGGTGCTTGTGCCATGCAGCTATGATGGTATACAGAGACTTATATTTTTTTTTTCCGTGTATTAATTCATTTTATGGATGTTTGATAGATCTGTTACGAACAGTATTGTTATATCAATTTAGCTCCAAGAATGATTTTCATTTTGAATGAGATATTGATGCTGTTCGTGGGTCTTTTTCCATCTGATAACAATAATATGAGATTTAGTGAGAACACAATTCTATATGCACCGGTTGGGAATAAAAATTATGTAAGCGTATCAGATAAGACGGATATGCAGTTATTGATGGATTGCAATTCGGATGATTCATTTAGCGTTTTCATCAATTTTGTGCTCCCTTGGAAGTCGATTTTGGTATGCACAAATTAAAAACTTCAATTCGTCATTCCTTGGTCGAATATGATTTTATAAATAATTTTTATAATATGGTTGCTGAACGAAGCATAAACACAGGCATTAGAGGCTTCCTTTGCCTCCAAGGTATAATTTCGACAGTAAATTATCTGTAAGTATTTGAAACCATATAAGTCATGAAACTAAAATCATAAATATTTGAAACAATTACGTTAATATTTCACATACAACACTTCAACGATAAATTCACCGGAAATGTATAAATTTCACTATGGAATGTGATACATTTGGAAGTCTACACAATCAAATGAATAAGTAACAAAGTTTCATTCCCTATTCCAGACTCAATTATTATCAGACAATGATAATCGGAACATATGAGAGTATTCATCGAGATATAGAAGTCAAAGAAAGGAAAAATTCTGCAATTAACCAAATGACAATACATGAGAAGTGAATACGGCTACGATGGACGATATAAATATGTCAACAAATAATAGAATGTACCTGAGTTCAATGATTGGGTAGTACAATGTAGTTGTTGTGTTTATTGATAGGTAATTTTGTAACCCAATTTGAGAGACATTGAAAAACCTTATAACTTCTTCTTCATTGTACTGTACGGAGAGTCATCAAATGTGATTGAATACCATGACTCAAATAAGGTTAAGTTTACGACAACATGACATGGATAGAAACATTATTCCAACAATTTCGAGTATTCAATTCATCATGAGTAGAACTTTTCTTCCATTTGTTTCATACAGTTCTATTGGAATAGTTTCCTAGAACACGTTGATCATCTGTTTGCTGTCGGTATTTAATTCATTTGCTATGGGACGATTCCTTCACTCACGCTTATTCATTTTCTTTCATAAAACAGTCTAATACGGTGGCTATTTGATAAATTTTGACTTCACTCAGTATAAACGGCAATTCTACATAAACTGACGGGCAATAGAAACCAGTTTAATTAATTGAAATCCCAAACTTGAGTATGAAACTACACGGCAGTTTTTTCTTTTTCATCTATATCATTCGTAAGGGACTGATATTTAAAAATGTCGGAACAGAAATGTAAAATTAGGGTGGCGCGGTTCAGTCAATACGAGTACGGGATTCGAAATCATTTATATGTGTATGTAGATGTGTACATTGATATGAATGTATGTGTATATTGATCCTGATCGAGTGAATGGGAGTATACACAGCTGGTGCCGAGCGTTGCGGGGCCCCAGTGCTGCGACACGCATCTGCTGCAATTTTCTCTCATACTATTTGTCTTGTAATCGGTGTCGAACGCACGGTGCTGTAATCGACTGGGGACTTTCTCTCTCGAACGGGCCATACATATACATAAACACATGGACATATACTCATACGAATACATAGTTGAACCAATTGTAAATGCTGCAGTTTTGGCACGGAGCACATTAAAGAAGGAAAAATGTAAAATTACTTTTATGTCCTGTACTTTGTATTTATTGTTTTTTTGATTATTTAATTTTGGGTCGTGAAAAAAATTTGGAATCATTCTTTATTATTACTCACCGGTACGTTCATGTTATACGCTGAATGATTGGATTGGATAACATTTAAATAACAGGATTCACATATGAGAAAGAAATAGAGAAGGAAAAATTTTTCAATCATTCTCAATTCTGATACAAATATTTGATGTTTTCTAACCTCAATTCTGGAACGATGTGATTGGTGAAATGAGTGCCAAGCATATTATTCCACTTCATTTCACTAGCCGGTTATGTCCATCATTATTCGTTTGCTTTTTTTATTTGCTTATTGTGTGTTTCATATTATTTTTCTTCAATCTGTTTTTGTTCATTCGCATGTATTGGCAGTAGCGAGAGAGTGGCGAGTTGTGTTTCGTGAAGCAACGACAATGGTTGCAACCATATAACCGGTTGTATGCGTCAAAAATGCAACAACCAATTCTCAATAATTTTACTTGATTATGCTGAGTCAGAAACAGCTGCTGATATATATACATGAAACAATAAAAAAATACATTCTGATGATAATTTGGATTATCATTCTCGGGAATAATGAACAGTTTGAAGTTCAATAAATGAAACTTCGTTGTGTGAGAGAGGAATACAGGGAGAAACATTAGTTTGCGATTTACACATTTAATTCTATGTTAACATAGTAATTACTATAATTGTCATAAATCATGACAAAGTTGAGATTATTACCATACAATTTCCTGTCGAATGTCCATGCCAGATTATATCATAAATCATGGGATAATGAGTAGACATGCATCGTTGTCCCATGTCTCATTTTATATATCTATTGATTTTATGAATTTCAGGATCGAATGGCAAGAGGTAGTTGAGCTGCATAGGTACAATTTGCTTAGTATATTGGTATATATGTGTATACATGGGCAACCTTGAGAATATTTGAGTCCGGAGAATCTTCCAGTATACACCGATCTAGAAAGAAAATTGGCCGTTATATCTCGGTCCGAACCCCGTGATGATCCCAGGGATTGTGCCTGGACTCGCTGAAAATTTTACCTGAGTATCTTTACATATGTTAGTCAAAAGAATAAACGGAAAAAAGACGACCCATGCACAGGATATTCGGTTGCAGATGGAACAACCAATTTTTCCTCAAATATTTCATTTTATTTGACTGAGTTTGTAAGTGTGTATTTGTATATGTCTTCCATGGATTTGTATAGTAGAAATAGTTAAAGACACCTTTTTTTTCCTCTGTTGACTTTGAACTTTTCAGATTGACGGTAATTCCGGGTTTAATTTTTCTAGAAATATTGTTAAATGGGACTTCTACATCTAGAAAAGAAGAATATTTATAAACTGGGATTGATTCATTCTACAGATCCAATATAGCGATTAGAGAGTACGCAGTTTGCAATCAAGAGTATTTTGTTACAAGATTTATAAAACATTTTGGTTATATTTCACCTTTGAATTTTGCAGATGTATTTTCGCTGATATTCGATGGAATCGCATGACGGTCGTAGTATAAAAGTGGGCAGGTGTTCGTGGAATTCTCCAATCCCATACAACCAACTTAGTCCCTTTTTATTTTTTTTTTTTGTACCGTCTGTATAGCTGTACGTATATAAACGTTATTTTCTAAAATTTTCTAACGGCGTCTGAACGAATATATAGTTCAGAATAGTAAAGCAATTTTCTGCGAGAAAAATTAAAAATGCCAAAGAATTTTTCGTCATTAATATGGTTCTAGGTAAAACTTTGAAATTTCCTGTTTGCAATTAGCGGCATGTGGCCATGGTAAGTAATTCGTTATGGCTTCATTTGTATAAAATATCACGAGGATCGAGCGAGGGAAATTCAGTTGAGGTACATAGATGCATACTGACTGAAACTCTATGGAAGGAAATGGTTATATAAAGTCTGAATGAACTCAAGCTCCTCCCAAAACTTCTGGAATCTTCACTAAACTCGCATCGTCCTATTATACGTGTACACCGTCACGAATGCTTCATTGTTAATATTTCTACTTTCAGTTTCAGTATCATCATAAATTTTTTTTGAAGAGATGAATTCAACTTACATGTACTGAGAGAGGTTTTTATTCTCAGTTGGAACTAATATGGACATGAATTGGTATTGCCGTACATTTGATCGCAATTCTGATCCTGAGAAAAAGTCAATAAAATGTAGAACAGCAGGATGTTCTGCGAAATATTTGATTGTGCATTTTTATTGCACCGCTGTTGAATTACAACAGTCTCAAATCTTCCGACTTTCTTGAAAACATTTTGCTCAAAATATCACTCAGAATATATTAAAAATGTCTTTGCTGGAGCGGTCTAATCTGAATCGTGTCTGAAGTTTGGACGGTGACCATGAATCCGATTCTGTGTTGATCTCAAATGCGGAAAAAAAAGCTGTGTGTATGTTAATGATCCAAAAGGTTCCATAGTTCCAAGTAAAATAGTTTCGACCATAATTTCGAAATGCCAACTTAACAAAGGAAGAATGCAGTCACATGAACGTTCGTGAATCTTTGATCTACAACAAAATAGCAAAACATAGGAATAATACAGAGTAAGTGGATATGAAATCAATAATTTTCATCTGAATTTAATTAATCTTTTAAAGCTTAACTGAAATTTCTCAAAGCTCTACCCAGCAAATTCCCATCACTTGCCTCACAAGAGAGGAAAATAAAGAGAAGAACAAAGAGAATAAGTAGAAAAAAAGCATTCATGTGTTCGACCCCGAAACCCGAACAATGCCCCTTCAATCGATTCTTTCGTATACTACTCCATCTCATGGTATCATAATTAGGATTAAATCACTTCCTCACTGCGAAACTCTCATGCTCTAACTGCCTCATCAAACGACCATCCCAAAACCATCACCAATAATAATCCGGGAGGAGAAAAAAAGCGCATACATCAATGCATGAATGTGCATTAGCATTCTGCCATCGATACAATAGTTTGAAAAGCCACCCACATGGTGCGGTGTTAATGTTAACCGCGGGGTATGCAGAACAATGTTTGTCTTCATATAAAACCAACCATACCTACCATTGGTATTGTTTTCTAAAGTATTTCATTTTCATATGCTTGTGGCTAGTGAATATGAGATAAAAACGCGTATGATAACAGCGGGCACGAGCGGAAAAAGGAACAAATAGAAATGTACAAACACAAGAGCGAAAAGAGAAAGAGAAGAAAAAGAATGAGGTGTTAGGTGGGGCGAACTGCAGGAGGAGGGTGGAACGTGAACAAGTTTAAACGTACGAGAGCGGGTGTGCGCGTGTCCAGAAACGTTACCAGTGGCGCTAGCGTTTCTCGATCATATATACATGCGCACATACAAAATAGTCATATACATGTATGCATAAATATATAGTTACTGCGTTAGTCTGCGCTCAGCAGCGTTTGGTTCGAGCTTTGATCGCGCATTTTGTGGTGGGGAAGGGTAGCTCTGCTCTACCCGCTTATGTCATGTGACTGTTGGAGGTGACCAATGAAAGCGTCGGAGAACCGGCGTCTGGCACATGGCGGAGTTGCCGGCTGTGCTCGGTAGTGTTCATCGCAGACGCAACAAGACGCAGTTCGTCTGGTTCGTCGCAGTCAGTCGCAGTGGCAGTCAAGTAAGAGGGTAGTCGTTTACGCGTCGTCAAGTCTTAAACACAAAAAATATTACTATATTAAAACGAAAAATATATATATATAA